>JAODAL010028448.1:0-53301 GCA_025379985.1 Phyllomedusa bahiana | reverse complement strand
GTAAGTATGATAAAGGAGAGAAGCTGAGCTCTGTAATATTAGGGTTTATGATAGAGGAGAGGAGCTGAGCTCTGTGATCTATAGGGTTATATATAGGGGAGAGAAGCTGAGCTCTTTTGATATATAGGGTTTATATGATAGAGGAGAGAAGCTGACTCTGTGATAATAGGTTATATATAGAGGGAGATAAGCTGGCTCTGTGATATATTGGGTTAAAATGATAGGGGAAAGAGGATTTGAGGCTCTGTGATCTATAGTTTAAGATAGAGGAGAGAAGCTGAGCTCTGTGATATAAAAGGGTTATATGATAGAGGAGAGAAGCTGAGCTCTGTGATAGATAGGGTTATATGATAGAGGGAGAGAACTGTAGCTCTGTGATATATAGGGTTATAGGGATAGAGGAAGAGAGCTGAGCTCTGTGATCTATAGGGTTATATGATAGAGGGCGAGAAGATGAGCGCTGTGATATATAGGGTTATATGATAGAGGGAAGGAACAGAGCTCTGTGATATTTTGGTTATATGATAGAGGGAGAGAAGCTGACTCTGTGATATATAGGTTATATGATAGGGAGAGGAACAGAGCTCTGTGATATATAGGGTTAAATATGATAGATGATAGAACTGAGCTTTTGTGATATATGGGGTTTTTTGATAGAGGGAGAAGCTGAGCTCTGTGATATATAGGGTTATATGATAGGGGAAAGAGGAGCTGAGCTCTGTGATATATATAGGGTTATATGATAAGTAAAAAAGAGCTGACCTCTGTGATACATAGGGTTATATGAAAAGGAGGAGAAGTGAGCTCTGTGATATTAGGTTATATGATAGAGGAGAGAAGCTGAGCTCTGTGAAAAACAGGGTTATATGATAGAGGAGAGAAGCTGAGCTCTGTGATATATAGGGTTATATTATAGAGGAGAGAAGCTGAGCTCTGTGATATATGGGGTTATATATAGAGGAGAGAAGCTGAGCTCTGTGATATATAGGGTTTTATGATAGAGGAGAGAAGCTGAGCTCTGTGATATATAGGGTTATATGTAGAGGAGAGAAGCTGAGCTCTGTGTTTATATAGATTATATGATAGAGGAGAGAAGCTGATCTCTTTGATATATAGGTTTATATGATAGAGGAGAGAAGCTGAGCTCTGTGATACATAGGGTTATATGATAGAGGAGAGAAGCTGAGCTCAGTTACATTTAGGGTTACATCATTTGGAGCAGGATTTCTGAGTAAAAAGCAGAGAAATATGTAAAAGTAAAAACAACTGCTAACCCTAACGACATACAGTGATTGAAAGTTTGTTTTGTACACACACTGATACAGAAAAAGCTGTCAATCACTGTATGTGGGTGGGGTAAGTAGGACTTTCACTGTCCCTTAAAGAGTCTGATCAGCACCTTCTCTGCTTTTTACCCATTACTTATTTTTCCGGTAGGTAGAATGCCACAAAAAACAGCATCTTAATTGTGTTTTTTGGTCACTTTACCCATAGAATAAAGATACCATGTCATTTATAACACCTCCAAAAAACATGCCATAATTGTGTTTTTTCCTATACCACACAAATTGGGAGGCTGCAGCCACAGGCGCTGCGTGTCACATCAGGACCAAGCATTCAAATTTGCCCAAAATGTTTTGTTCCAGCCATGAATATATCAGAAGCTTTTTGATAGATTTCCCCATTAAATGAATGTCATTGCAGGCTAAGGAAAATGAATTCATTAAATCAATGGTATCCATTACCCAAAGGCTAGAATGGCATCTGTTTAACATATTGGTTGCCTTTAGTGTAGAGGTAGGTCTAAGACTGGCCCCAACTCTTTTTCTTTTTATCTAGCCTCACAAAAAAATGAAGTGAAAAGTGATTTAAAAAACTCCTTCATCCCCCAACATGATACCAATGGAAATTTAAGCTTATCCCGCAAATAAAAAGCCCTTACACAGCTCAATTGACATGAAAGTAAAAAAGTAATGACTCCTAGAATACGGTGACATAAAAACATGATGTTTTGAAGTGGTAATTATGATTTATGGGTGCATGGAAGTGACTGTAAAAAAGAGGCATGGCCCGAGAATGTGGGAGTCTGTAAAAAATGGGCAGCAAACTCAATGACAGCCCTGGATGGCAAACTTTCCAGCTCTGTCACTGGTTGCAAAGACAATATAGATTCTGTAGACAGATACATGTATACAAGGATGGCATAAGTAATTTCAGGGTCCCATAGAGCTGAAGCATCTGGGCCCCCACCCATCCCCAGTTCCTATCTTGCCTCGTATCGGCAAGCCTCTGAGAAAGTTATTTTACTGAGAATATGAGAATATGGGACTTCTTGTTTTGTGAATGTTGTTCTAATTTCATTTATTTCTGCTTTCGTAATGTCAGGATTGGTTATGATTGTCGGTAAATTTACTGACATTCAGCGACTGTGTCCCCAGCGTCCTTTGACATAGCAGCTGGAGAATACCTTAACCCAGAAAATGGGACATTCTGAAATAGTGTGGTCTCCCTAGAACAGAATGCAAATGCTGCAGCTGTTGTGTTGCACAGCAATATGAAAGATGTGTGCAGATGTCTGTGATCATTGCTTTGAAGCCACAGAGTTTCATAAGCTGACATAGAAGAGGAAACACAGTGCCTTTGGCTGTCGTGGGGCTTACAAGCTGCTACGCATGCTTCTTGTGATTTCTATATGTCCATCATTACTGGAGTTCTCAAAAAATAGAGAAAGTAGGAGACATTCTCCATAAGGCTAATTCACTAAACAAAAAGGACATAGGGTGCTGAAGACTTGATTTCATACAAACACCGACTGCCCTTTATAACAAGATCCAGGCCTACGTCTCTATTTTGCATTACCACATGAGCGAATGTTGTCCAAGATCGATTTGAAGGAGGAAAGAAAAAACATTACTTCAAAGTGGGGCTTATGACGGCTTACAGATGCTAATTCATGTCATATTGGACATCTTTCTACTAAGACTGGCATGTATGAGCTATATTTATCTGCTAGATTCATGGTGAAGGCTGGGGGACTGTCTTAAAAGCATACAATTGGTTGTATTAGTGTTTGTATCCCAATATTTATTGCCAGCAATTTTTTGGGAACTTTTTACAAAGTAAGATAATGTACAGGAACGTATAAAGTGGTATTTTTTTAGACACCTCTGCATTTCATCTTTCAAAAGGGTTGTGGCTTGGTGAAAATGCGGAATTGATTATTGAAGAAGGACATGGCTTAACACTTGACGTGCACCAAAAATGCAAGTATTGTGTATACACTACAAATATTTACAGTGATTTCCATTGGTGACAGGAAGCATGTCTAGGATATCTGGTAAATAGTTTCTTACCCATCTAATTCAATGTTCTGGTAGAGTTTCATTCAGGTATCAATGAACATCTAAATGGAAATGTGGATGTACCCCTCCTGCTGAGATACTTTGGCAATTTCCCTCAAATTGTGGCATGGCCTTTCCCTTTTTGTTTTGTACAGGTAGGAGCGGCCATAGACAGTATTCTCAACAAAACAGCAGAGCCCATAGACTTTGTGCCTTATGATTGCACAGAACACATTTAATGATGTGAAAGGTCGCCTCATCTCTGAACACCTGCCTAACAGTCAATTTGTCCTCTTTCAATCGTCCATGCAATTCAATGCAAAAGACAGTGTTTCAGTTTGTTGTCTGGTTTAATTTCCTGAGGAATATCTGTGTGGCTAATAGCACAGACATTTTGAAAAATAGTCATACAGTGGTTTTGGGGGACCTGTGTTCCATATAGTCCGCCCCCGGAGGTTTTAGGCCAGACTCATAAACAGCTCAAATTCTGTTCACTGTCTCTTCTGAAGTCTTTGGGCTGCCCACACTTTTCCCATGACATAAACACCCAGTGGTTTCAAATTGCTTTACTCAATGAGAAATGCAAATTCTATGCAGAGCACATTCACCAAATTTATCCTGAAACTTTTGGTTTTTATGTGCTTTGATGTACTATATAATCTCCAAAAAAATTGGGAATCTTGCAAGAGAACAAAGAGTGACTTTTGATCACTATATTTACTATTTTGCCATAGGCAAACTTAAACTCTATCAGTTCTCTATCTATTAAACACTAAAACGAAACTTTTATTATATCTAACTCTTAACCTCTTATATACACACTATTTAAAAACCTGATCTCTATCCTCATCATTTAACCCTTTTTGCTTCTG
Source organism: Phyllomedusa bahiana (assembly GCA_025379985.1). NCBI lineage: Eukaryota > Metazoa > Chordata > Amphibia > Anura > Hylidae > Phyllomedusa > Phyllomedusa bahiana. Next base: position 49,088 of record JAODAL010028448.1, on the reverse strand, counting down.
AAAGAGGGAATATCGGAATATCGGACCTCTAAGCCTTGATAAAGCCAGGTTAGCTGGCGAAACATGTCGGCGAGGTCAGGCATGACGTTTTAAATTGTGATCTCTCACCTCTGTTTACAAGTGTCACCTGCTGCAGACGGTGTCACAAGTAGTCCCCGGCGCCGCCGCTATACGCCGCCGCCGCCGATCGTTAGGGTCCTAAGCCGCTACCATTCGGCAAAAGCAAACGGCTTTAGCGGCTTAGGACCTTGGCGACGGCAGCGGTGGCGGGACTAAACTGTATGTGCGTCCGGCGGACGCACGTACAGTTAGATGCTTCAGCGGAGCAGAGAGCTCCGCGGAGTAATCTGTGCCGCAGTCAGGATGTGCACAGCCCAGGCGGCGTGCGCGTCATCACGCTGCCCGCGCGCGGCCTGGTGACGTCACGCCGCTGAAGAAAAGACCGGGAGCGCCGACAGCGACAGCGACAGCGGCGGGGAGCGAGGTCAGGTAAGTGCTGTCAGGGTATTACTTTTAATTAGCGCTATTCATGCTGGTGGTCTATTATCTACTGTTTTATGTGCAGGGGGGGGGGCTGTTATCTATTGTTATATGTGCAGGGAGGGGGGCTGTTATCTATTTTTATATGTGCAGGGAGGGGGCTGTTATCTATTGTTATATGTGTAGGGAGGGGGCTTTTATCTACTGTTATAGGGGCAGGGAGGGGGGCTGTTATCTATTGTTATATGTACAGGGAGGGGCTATTTATCTATTGTTTTTATGTGCAGGGAGGGGGGCTGTTATCTATTGTTATATGTACAGGAGGGCTATTATCTATTGTTATGTGCAGGGAGGGGGCTGTTATCTATTGTTATATGTGGGAGGGAGGGGGGCTATTATCTATTTGTTATATGTGCAGGGAGGGGGGCCCATTATCTACTTATATAAGTGCAGGGGGAGCTATAATCTACCTAAATTGTGCTGTGAGGCCTATAAGCTACCTAAATATACACGTGCTGTGGGGCCTATAAGCTATCTATATACCTGTGTGGGGCCTATAAGCTATCTATATACCTGCTGGGGGACCTAAAACCCTGCCTATATACCTGCTGGGGACCTAAACCTGCCTATAATAAACCTGCTGGGGACTATAACCTGTCTATATACCTGCTGGGGACCTATAACCTGTCTATATACCTGCTGGGGACCTATAACCTGTCTATATACCCCGCTGGGGGACCTATAACCTGCCTATATACCTGCTGGGGACCTATAACCTGCCTTAAATACTGCTGGGGGACCTATAACCTGCCTATATACCTGCTGGGGGACCTAAACCTGGCTATATACCTGCGGGGGACCTAAACCTGGCTATATACCTTTCTGGGGGACCTAAACCTGGCTATATACCTGCTGGGGACCTAAACCTGGCTATATACCTGCTGGGGACCTAAACCTGGCTATATACCTGCTGGGGGACCTAAACCTGGCTATATACCTGCTGGGGGACCTAAACCTGCCGTATATACCTACTGGGGGACCTAAACCTGCTATATACCTACTGGGGATCCATAACTTGCCTATATACCCCACTGGGGGATCCATAACCTGGCTATATACCTGCTGGGGGGCCTATAAACTACACACCTACCTACTGGGAGATATATAAAGTTAATTTAACCACCTACTAGAGGACGTATAACTTACAGGGGGGCGCTATTACCTTCACGGGGGGACACAAAATTTTTTACTGCGTGTGAACGCAACAGTCTTAAGGGCCGGTTGTTAAGGCCTCACCAAGTCAGTTGTAAGATTAGAAAGAACCCCCGCGGCTCCAGTCAGTTTTTTAAACCATTTTTAAAAGGCCTCAAGTCGTTGTTTAAGACCTTCAACGACTCCGGGGACTAGTCAAAAGGGGGGCCTTATTTTTCTTGTCTAGAGATTAGGGACAATCCCAAGTAGTTGGCTTGGACCCTACTGAAGCTATACTTTGCTAAAAATAAAGCCTCCTGTTAAAGGGGGGGTTCCCCCAAACTTGAGATAAAAAGGGGTTTTTTAACCTTTTTCAGAAGAAAAAAGGGGTTAAAAATGATGGGGAAGAATCAGGTTTTTAAATAGTGTGTAAGAGTTAAGAGTTAGAAAAAAATAAAAGTTACTGTCACGGCGCCCCCCCCGCGCTCGCCGGCCGCCCCCGCGTGCCCCGGGGCCCCCGGCACGGGTGCTGCGGTCCCCGCAGCCGGGGTCCTTCTGCCTAGGGCGGGAAACCCCGTATTCCCAGTCCCCGGCTTCCTTCCCAGTTTCTGACAGCCCCCGGGCCCCCATAACCCTGCTTAAGGGGCCGCGCGGACGGCTGGTCCGATTTAAAGGGCCAGCGCCCCCCTTTAAATTGGTTAATTGACGGCCGCTGGTCCTATAATGGTTGACGCCCTAGCACCACGCCATTCTGTTGGTGTTTTTTTTGGGAGCTTTTTAGAGGGGTTTTTGATTTCAGTCTTTTTTTCCCCTTTACCATTCCGCCTTTATTTTCCTGCCCTTCCCTTTTGCCGCCCCCCGCCCCGCTCCCCCTGCCTCTACCACGAACTCTCCCGCTGCCCTGACCTTCCCCTTCCCCGCTATCCTCCGGTTTAGATTTTGCCCCCCCACGCTGTACCCCCCCCGCCATCGCAAGCAAGTCACTCGGGGGGTAAACCGGGGTAGCCTACGCCGCAGCAAATCCACCCGCTTTGCGGCGGGCTCGGGTTTAAAAACCGGGGTTTATTTTAGATTCCGCCCCCTGGCGGGGCTTAGCTATCATCCTTGGTTGGTCCAGGGGATCCCCCCTCCTTTTACGTACACTGGCCGGATTCCGCCGGGTCCTCGCCATCTCCGGGACGTCACGACGGCCGTCGCCCAGCAGACCAGCTATCGACCTAGGGGCCATGATGCGAACCTGGGGACCCTCTCCCCCACCGGCTCCCCCCTCTGCACCGCATCCTTTGCTCCGGACCATTGCTTACCTGCTTCAGCTTCGGGCCCCTCTCTGCATCTCCCACTCCCCTCCGCTACGATGGAACCCCAAAAGTGGGGGGGATTCCCATCACCAGTGCCCCACCACCTCGAGATAGGGCCCCAAATTTTCTACGACGACCCAAAGGGTGGTTTTCATAATCAGCCCTTGGGGGAAAAACCCCTTGGCTTGGGTACCCACATGGATCGAGGGGACCCCTGAAGCGGACCCCCAAAACCTTCCCCCCGGGGGTTCCGAAAGTCTTTGGGGAAACCAAAGGTCTATTTCCTCGGGTGCCGCCGGCGCTGCCGGTTTTTCGTCGGGGCGAAAACCCCCAGTGGCAGTATTCAGTGCATTTCGCACTCTCCGTTTTCAGCGGGAAAGGGAACAACAAGCTTGGGTGGCGACTTTTTTGGCAAGGCCTCTCGGGGCAATAAAGGACACTCGCCGCTCGGATCTACCATTGCCGGGATACCTTCCATTGGCCACCCAATGGATATTCGCTTCCCCAAAAGGGGCAACAGGAGCTCCGCCTACAACGAAAAACCCCGTCCACGCCTTTCCCCCGCTTGGCTCCCATTTTCCACAGTCACCTCTTCCTCCCCCATGGTCTCTGAAGAAGAACCTATGCACTCGAGAGAGCCCCCCTTTCCCCAGGGAACGTTCACACGTCGCCAAAAAGCGTTTTTGGGTTTCTATTGGTTTTGGGGGGGTTCTGGCCACTTCTTTGGGGGGACTGCTGGTGCGCCCGGGAAACTTCCGCACCTAGGGCCGTAGAGAGGAAAACCCTGGGTTCAAAAACGGCCCTCCCCGTCTACCACCCGTTTACATTGTGCTTCTCCGGGGACAGCACCTTTTCAGGCCACCGCCTTTATTGTTTCTGGATGCAAAAATTTTTCATAACCACGAACTTTTGCCCATTTGTTCCCCGGGTGACTCCGTTGCAAAAACCCCAATTTGTGTTTCGATCAGGGGGCGAATGCCTTAAGGACCCATCCGTTTCCGTACGGCTCCCCTCTTCCTGCAAGGGGGCCCTTCACAAAAACTTCCCACTTCTATCCCTGCCCGGTCCCCCCCCCAAAAAAACCCTTCGGGGCCCCCTTTGGCGCAGGAACCATACTCCGACCTTGGTTTGGGAGCACAGGTGAAGTCATGCGTTGGGGTTCCGCGTGTCATTCACGTTCCTGCTGCACCACAACTCGCTCCTCAAGGGCGCTTCCCGAAAACTGCCCAAACCTCCTTTCAGGTCTACCTACGCCCCCCCTTTGGGACTTTAGATGTTTTTTTTGGAGAGGCAGGCCGAAATCCCCCTCACCGGCCTTTAAAGATGTCCCCAGACCGCAACTGGCTAAACCCCTCCCAGAGGCCGGGTTTTTTCCCACTCTCCGTCCCCGGGAAAAAGGCGATGTCTGAATTTTTCATCAAGGAGAACCCCCCAAGGGTTTATCCATAAGTCCTCTCCCCCGCAGGGCCGGCTTCTTCTTCGTGGAGAAAAAAAATGGTCTCTCCGGGCCCTGCATCGCATCGGGGGTTAAAAAAAAAAACACCATAAAGAATCCAAAACCCCTGCCCTTGATACGGGAACCTTCGACCGCCCGCGTGGCCAAAATATCTCCCCAAACTTGGATCTTTCGGGTGTTTAATTTCCTATTTAAAAGGCGACGATGGAAAAACAGCGTTTAAAAACCGGGGTGGCCACTTCGAGTACTGGTTTTTTCCTTTCAGTCTCGCAACCTCCCCCTGATTTTCCCAAAACCGTCAATTTAATCTTCCGGGACCTACCTACCTTGTTATTGTCTCTTGGACGATATCCTAACTTTTCTCCGATCCGAAATACGCCACCATTCGCCCCGGTCCTCAGGCGACTCCCCTACCCCTCACTTTTTTCCAAACCAGGAATGTCTTTCGAATGCACCCCTGCCCTTTTTAGGTTTTCACGTCTCTGATAAGGGCCTCCGGATGGATCCCCAAAACCCCCCGCGTGTTGCGTGGCCACAAAAACCCTGGGCCCTTTGGGGCCCTTCAACATTCCCCAGGATTTCCAATTATTATAGACAATTTTTTCCCACATTTTCACCTTTGGCTCCCCTGTGGCCTAAACCAAGAAAACCCAATTCCCCAATCCCGGCCCCCGGAACTCAAAAGCCTTCACCCTCCAATTGCTTTTTGGGCTGCCCGGTTTCGTCTCGCCCGGACCCGAACCGCCCTTCATTTGGGAAGGGAGCCCCCTCGGGTGCCGGTGGTCCCCTGAAGGGTCCTCCCGGGAAACTGCATACGTTGGATTTTCCCTAAACTTTTCTCCCGCCGAAAGAATTAACCATAGGGGATCGCGAATTACGGCCAAAAGCTGGGTCTAGAAAGTGGTCCCGCTGGGGGGGGCTAACCCTATTGATATTTTCCCCCGACCCATAAAAACCCTCCAAATTTTAGTCGGCTCAACGCCAGAAAACCCCGCAGGCTAGATGGGGCCCTTTTCTTCGCCTGTTTTGACTTTTCCGCACCTTTCGGCCCCTGGGAAAGTCAAAGCGAGCCCTATCTCGCGCCTCTGAACGGGGGGTCCCCGACTCTCCTCCCCCCCACATTTTTCCCCCTGAACGCCTCGTCCCGGCTGCCCCCTGGACTTCAACGTTGCCCCCTGGGAAAACGATGTCGCCCTTTTCGGCTTAAAAAATTTGAAATGGGGGCATTTTTCCCCAACAGTGGGGATCCAGGAATCAAAAGTCCTTCACTGGTCTCCCCCTACTACGGTGGCCCACTCTTTTGCTCAAGGCAGGGCTTTGTCTGGGTCTCCCCCTGCGCCCGAAATAAAGGGTTTCCCCCTCAAGCCCGAGGGCCCTTTTCAGCCCTTCCTTCCAAAAAAACCCCCACCCATGTCGCCATGGGGCTTTGTCAAGACTTCACTTCATCTGGAAACACGGTCTATGGGGGGGTGACCCATCGCTTCTCGAAAAATGGCCACTTTTTCCCACGCCGGGTTACCCTCTGCCCCCCAGCTGGCCCAAAATTTTTTTCCCTCATATTTTCCGCTTTCACGGTTCCCCCTTTGTTTCCCGCAGAGGAGTCCAGTTTGTCCCAAATTTTTTGGGGGTCCTTGCTGTCAGTTGCAGATTCTTGGATTTTTCTTCTGCAACCCCCCTCAAACTAAAAGGGGAGGTAGAACGGGTTTTTTCCATTTGGGGGGACCTAAAGCGGCACTTTTTTTGCTCGTTTAGGATAACTGGTCCCCTCTTCTCTCCTGGGGGAAGTTTTCTTATAACCCTTTAGAGTCTGATCCCCTGGGGCCCCCCCCTTTTTTGTTGTCTTTGGGGTTTCATCCGCCCACCCTCCCCCTAGACCTCTCCCTTTTTCCCCGCCGTGGAAAACCCAAGTAAGGGACATCAAGGCTCTCGCAACTCACCGTCAGGCCCTGTACGGCTTCTGCCCCCCACCAAGCGTCAGGCGACAGGTACCGTAGGCCCCCGCCCCTATTTGACCAGGCATAGGGTTTTGGGTTATCCCAAAGTCGTCCGTTTTAAGGGGCCCATTTTTCAAGTTGGGCCCCAATACCTGGTCCTTTTTTGGGGCTCCCGCGGCTTTAACCCCGCTCCATAAGCTTCGCCCGCCCCCCACCCACGGGTCGCAAACGCGTTTTCACGTGTCCCCTCAAGCCGGTGGGGCTGAACCCCCCCTTCTCCCGCGACCTGTCTCCTTCCCGTTGCTAGCACTGATAACACTTTTTAGGGCAAGGAGGGCTGGGGGAGAAGCAGTGAGGGGAAACGGTTCTATCTTTTTCACTGGAAGGGCTTCGGGCCCCGGGGGAGCGTTTGGAACCGGGAAAACCAATTTTTTCCCTGATCTCCTCGCAAAAAAATTTAAAGGGAAAAGGGGAGAGCTAAGGGGGGGGTACTGTCACTTGCGCGGCGCCCCCAGCCGCCGCGGGCCCTCCCCCTGTCCCACGGGGTCCGCACGGGTCTGCGGCTGGCCCGCAGCCTGGTCCTTCTGTCCTGGCTGGGAAAAAAACCCTACTTTTCCCGTCCCGCCTCCCGTTCGCTCTGACACCCCGCGGCTAATCCCTGTTAAAGGGGCCCCGGCGCGACGGGTGGGCCGGATTTAAAAGGGCCAGCGCGCCTTTAATTGGTTAATTGACGGCCCCTGGTCCATATAAAGGGTTTACGTCCCCAGCACCCGCTGCCAGTCTGTTGGTGTTTTTTGGGGCGTTTTGAGTGTGTGATTTAGCTTGATTTCCCCCTGTACCAGTCCGCCTGCTTTCGTTTTCCTGACCCCGCCTGTTTGCCCCTGCCCGACCCTCTGCCTGCCCCCGACCACGAACCTCTGCCGCCTCCCTACCTTCTGCCTGTCCCCCCACTACGCTCCGATTACATTTTGCACCAGCGTACCCCCCCCGCCATCGCAAGCAAGTCACGCAGGGGAACGCCTGGAACCTCACGCCCCAGCAAGTCCACCCCCTTTCGGCGGGCTCTGGTGAAAACCGGGGGCTACTTAGACTCCGTTCCCTGGCGTGGCTTAGCTATCATCGCTTGCGTTGGTCCAGCGGATCCACTCCTCCGTTACAGTTACATTTTAGTGTTTAATAGATAGAGAACTGATAGAGTTTAAGTTTGCCTATGGCAAAATAGTAAATATATTGATGTACTATAGACACCCCCCTTTTTTAATCATCGTGTAGATGATCTGTACGTATAGACATAGATATGTATACAGGAGCAGGCATTTACATCACCATTTGGAAGTCAATAGCTCCAAACAGTGATGTAAATGAGAGGCACTGCAGTGATGTTTTTACTTTAATGGGGCCCCTAAAGCATTATATTATTTTTTTATATGGCATGAATAACCTCTTTAAATAAAATGAAGCAGATCACTGATACTGATTACGCAAGTCCTTCCATATTACATCAGAAAGAGCTGCTGGAAGCTGGAAATCCCTTTCTATGATAAGAACAGAAGCTTATTTGGGTCATGAACCTTATACACAATGTACCAGAAAAAAAGAGAATGGGGCCCTCACTTAAGGCCACATGTATGAAACAGTTTTGATCTAAAACTCACTTTTTTCCCCATAGAAACCTATGGGCAAAAAAGTGAGTTTTAGACCAAAACCGTTTCATACATGTGGCCTTTAGTGCCCAAAGAGGCCATTCATCCTGGCACATGTAAGAGTAGTATAGGACATGTAGTACCACACTGTACTGTAGAGAGGCACTACTAGACCGCCAATCCCTGCATACACTTCACTAATATAGATGTTTTACTAGTAAAATGTCCATTAAAATTTGTTGGATCTTCTATCAATCACATGAGCTGCAGATCAGCAATGTCTGGGACATTGTATGGTGAATAAGGTTTCAAGATAGATTTTCCTAGTAAAGACCATTGTGTGCTGGAAATATTGTATCCTGAGACCATCCAAACTTGATGGAGCGCTGAATTCAGAAAATAGTCTTCACCGACCGGTATAAAAATGATATAAAATCTAAAGAAGTTGTTGTTTTTTGTGTATTTTTTCTTCTATTAAAATTTTTAAAATGTGTTTGACCCCCATTATTCAAACAATGATGCCCTACCCTGAGGAAAGGCCATTCATTTTAAAGGGCTGGAGAACCCATTTAAAGTAGCAGCGGTATTACAGTTGTTTTACTGTTATTCTTGGGATATTGTATGGTTAATCGAAGTTCAGTGGAAAACCTTTCTTCGTCCATTATGTTCAATTCTGATTTCCAGCACGATAATGAGAAGCATAGCGCAGTTCTTTCCATCAGATCTGTCATGCCTGCTGATCGAGCCTTTGACGGTATTGTGAAAAGAGACTAAGAGTGCTATATTACTGATCCATACGTCATGCTGTAATACTGATGTGTGCCTGGACCCTTGTGCTGGAAATTGCTTATATATGTGTAAAGGTTTTCATTTCTTTTTATTTTTCTCTCTCTTTTTTAGTGATTTTATGAAACTTCATCCAAAATGCACATAAATGGACATGGGTGGATGTATTTTCTCTTTTTGTGATGTTGTAAAAACTCCATCTTTAACATCTTACATTTATTGAACAGAGATCACATGATTTGTTCAATATGAAAGTGATAGATTCAGTGCAAGAGTCTTCTCTGTAAAACAGCATGGCATGAAAGACAAATGAATCCGTGTAGGGTATTGCGATATTGACAGCCATGTGAGGATGTAGAAGCTATGACTCTGCACTCCTACAATGTGCTTTTTGTCTTAACATTTCACCCATTGACAGTACATGTCTTTCCCTGACAGCTGCATGATCCTCACACTTGCTCTGTGTAATTGAACTATGTCACCGACAAAACTGATTGATATATATGAGGGGCTTCACTGCTTTCTTGTTATTCCTCCTGAGATTATACCGGTACATGTATGGATTAGATGCGAATGTTTAAGCAATTTTATAAGAAATCTCAAGGAAAAGTGTTTACATCCACATAAAAATCCTACAGTGTATATATTATGATTAACATTAAAATAAGTCAAAAAATGGTCAGGCATCCATTTTGAAGAATAAGGGCCCGTTTACACGGCAATGGACAAATACCGGTCGCTTTATCCGACCGGTATTTGTCCGGTTTGTGGGCCGTGCACACAGCCGCGGGGGGACGGCTTTTGGACACGTTCACACGACGGGTTCTCGCGGCCAAACCTCGTCCGACCCTCGCCACAAACACTCGTCTCCCGACGCAGGTTTGCAGCGCTGGGCGTGGTCTCGGCGCGGGTGGGTCGCACCACCCTGTGAAGAATTGACAGGAGAGTTCTCACACACCCGCGGCAAGGCTGCGGCAAACCCGAAAGCATGTGAAAAATTAAGGGCGGTTTCCAAATGGGAAAAACAAATGTTAAAAAACTAGGCGCAATTTGGCCGCGGTTTTGGCCTTGGAAACCGCGTCGGAACCCGCGGCCATAACCGCGTCCAAATCCGTCATGTGAACATGCCCGTTCTCCGTGATGAGCAGAGAAAAGCCCTCCCCCTTCACATTGACATGTGAACGGGGGGGAAAACCCGTGCAGTGGGGACTGCTGCTGGACGGGTTTTCCATAGGAGCCCGTTGTGCTCGTTTGCGGCTGGTTTTTCAGACGGTCTGCAAAACCGCAAGCCGTCTGAAAAACCGTCCACAAACCCGAGCCGTGGGGACATGCCCTTAATGTATAGATGCACACTGGTGTGGCTGCCAAAAGCAATGCAAACACACCACAATATCAGCAGCACTCTAAAAAACGGAGACAGAAGGACATAAGCATTTTTTGGAAAGGCATTTCTGCTACTGTGGAATATATCCAAAGTCAAAATTGACCGCACTCAAATTGATGCATAACAAAATTATTTTATTTCAATCCACAGGCTCCGCAAATTTTAACAGATAAAAGGTGACTTTACATATATGACGTTTCGGTCGAGAGACCTTTTTCAAATAGTCACTGTGGATATAAACATAAACATAGAATAAATGTGCCGTATATTACATGTGAAAAAAATGCAAAAGTACATATATATATACATATTTACATGTTTGTATAAATAGACACAGTTTCATCTGCAAATACTCTAATAAATTCATCAAAATGCATTTTTGTTGCACAAAAGATAGATATTTTTTTATGCCATTACAAACGTATGCATTATCATTAATGAGTGGAATCTCAAAAAATTGTGTAAAATAATAATGCATGATTAATCTAGAATTAAGTGTCCAGAATAAGAAATGAAGCATTCCCTTGGTACATATAAGCAAATGGATGGAATAAAAGACACTTGTATATCATGTGTAGTCTTCCTAGCCGCAACCCTATTAAACCCTTTCAAAAAGACTTCCCAAGTTTAGGGCAAAGAGAAGAGAATAAACGGGCCGCAGCCCAGTAAGAGAAGGAGCCGTTCCCGATGTGAAAGATGAAGAAAACGAGTATAAAAAAGGTTTTGTGTGCGGCAGCGCCGCCGGAAATTTGGGAAAACTCCATGAACTACTTCCGGTTGCTAGGAATTATGGGAGATGTAGTTAGAATGTGATCCGTGGCACCCGCGCATGCGTAGTGGCGCCGCGGACGTGCCGAGATTAACAGAAGAAGATATAGGTTAAGAACAGATGGTGGAAAATGAGTAAGTATAACAGGTGAAACAAAAATAGAAGAATAAAAGAAGGTATGTACCATGGGAAGGGACGGAAATTAAAAATAAAGTAAACAAATGATAACTTGAGTGTTGGAAAAAAAAAAGATAAATAAAAAGGGGGGAAAAAAGTAGAGATGGAGGATGTTAATATAAGACAGAGATAAAAACTGATAATAGGAAGAAAGAAAAGGGGAAGAGATTCTTTTAAAGGTGGAAAAGACAGATAGGAACAAATTTCTTATTGCTGTAAGTAACAATGGGAAGATGACAGATAAAACAATGTATAAAGAAAATAAGGTATGGCAGAGAGAAAAATTTTTTTGGGGAAAAATAAAGAAAAAAGAAAGTAAAGATGAAAATAAATGAAAAAAATAAAATAGAGATGAAAATAAATGAAAAAATAGAGATGAAAATAAATGAAAAAAAAACAGACAAAGGAGGGAAAAAGTGCTAAAATAGTGGAGGAAAAGAAATAGAACAGGGCCACTGATGTCTCACCCTGCAGTAAAGTCTGTCCCCAACGTTGCTAGGGAGAAAAAAGGGGAACACAAGAAGGTGAGTATATTGGTAGTATGCAAAATTGATAACAATTCAATATAGTTCAAACAAATAAAAAATCACATTCCCCAAATTTAAACCATGGGTTTTTAGTTTTGTTCAGTCTGAAGAAACCAAAAGGATAATTTGTTTAGCATCAATTTGAGTGCGGTAAATTTTGACTTTGGTTATACATGTGGTGAAATCCCACCTATAGACCGGCACCATATAATCACAATAAGCAAGCTGAGAGTGCCCTTCCTTCTCTTCATTTGCCTTACAGTTTAACTGTGGAAACGGCACCTCTCTCTACAAATGTCTACGGACACCTTTACCTACAGTGAAGAACAAGCAAGTAATATCATCTCCAAGGTACAAGACGCCAATGACTTTCTGCAGGTTCCTGCAAAGGAGTTACATACAAAGGAGTGGGAACGTGCATCAAAACGTCTAGTTGGTCACCAACTCCACTGTACCACCCTAGCTGAGTACTATCGATTGAACAGGATCCCAAGAGGACTGAGATCCCATCTTCAACCGACTCTATTCAGAGATAATGAAAACTACTGCAAAAAGTTTGAATGTATTCTGAATAAGTTCTCTTTGGACTTGATCCTCCTAACAATTGAACATCTTCAGATATCTATCACTGAAACGCAGAATGAGATCAGCGTGATTGAACAACAACTGACAGCCACACTTTCAACTAATAACCTGGCGGCAGTGAAAGCTAAACTTGATAAATCAATAGCCGAACATCGGAAAATCTTGGATAATCGAAAACGAGTTAAATTCCTTAGGGACGCTGAGGACTATATGCAAAAAAGAGTATACCAGTGGCAGTACCAGCCTCAAAGATATAACACCTATTCAAGAGGACGCAGAGACTACTCGAGCTCGGGCTCAGAAAGTGATAGAGGCCATCGTCAAACACAGGGTGCTTCTTCTTTTTTATCCAAACAGAAGAAGGTCTACCGCGGAAGAGACATACTAGGAGGGCGGGCAGAGGACGTCGCAAACCTTTCAGCAAATATAACAACGCGCTCACAGGTGAGACTGTGAGATCTGATGTTGTGATTGAAAATAATTTGGTTGTAAATATTTCATCACGTGTATTGACCCCTATAGAATATACTGTATTACAAAAAGGTTTCTCTTTCTGCCCTACTTCTTCTTTTGATAACTTCAGATTACAACAGGAACTTCACTGTTTCTTTAGATCCCTGAGGCTCAAAGCTCATTTTTCTGAATCTACCACTAGCACGGTAACACCAACCCATAGCCACATGTCTATTAAATACCTGGGACTCCATAAGAAGAGTCAATTTAGCCCTCCAAAAACATACCACCCTGTTGAGACTTACATCTCTATAGTCCAAAGAGATATAGATACCTACCTCACTAGAGTAGGAAAGAAAAAGGTACAAACGAATTTAACTCCTGATGAAATATCAGCCCTAGAAGCTCTCAAGAAGGATAAATCCATTATACTAAAACCTGCCGATAAAGGAGGTGCAATAGTGGTTATGGATAGAAGAGATTATCGAAATGAGATCCTGAGACAGCTAACTGACACCACTGCATACACTCCGTTGAGTTTTGACCCTATTTTCAGGATCACAGATAAGATTCAGACAATATTAGATCAATACCTCGCTAAAGGGGTCATAGATAGATCCACTTTTGCTTTCTTAAAAATGGACCACCCTATTACCCCGGTGTTTTACACACTTCCAAAAATCCATAAATGCTTGGATAAACCGCCGGGCAGGCCTATAGTGGCATCGAGTGACTCAATATTCTCACCAATCTCCCAATATCTTGAAAAAATTCTAAATTCCCTGGTACAGACAACACCATCTTATCTACAAGATACAGGCCATTTTCTATCGGTCTTAAATTCACTGGGTAAAATTCCTAACACAGCATTGTTGGTCACACTAGACGTATGCAGTTTATATACGTCCATAGAACACGCTAAGGGAATTGAAGCTGCTTCAGACTTCTTTAGGAATTCTGAAATGTCTGAGGATGAATCCAATTTTTGCATAGAATTACTTATATTGGTATTAGAAAATAGCTATTTCATGTTTGAGGACTCTTTTTTTGCACAAGTAAGGGGTACAGCCATGGGGTCAAATATGGCCCCCCCTTATGCAAATGCATACATAGCACATTTCGAACATCAGTACATTTACCAAAATGACCTCTTTCGCCGTCACTCAAAAATTTGCAAGAGGTACATTGATGACGTGTTTTGTATTTGGGACGAAGACGTGGATTCATTACAACAATTTATTAACTGGTTAAATTCGGTAAGACCTGAATTACAATTCACGTCAGCACATGACTCATTCCGTTTACCTTTCCTGGATAACAATGGTCATAAAAAATGAGGATAGTACCCTAAGCACTGACCTTTACGTGAAGTCCAACGATAGGAATAACCTTCTTGACTTTAAGAGTTGCCATCCAGCCCATGTTAAAAAGGCATTACCAAGGTCACAGATGATGAGGGTTCAACGCATAGTGTCAGACCCTATACAAAGAGGGATTAGAATGAGGAACATGGAAGAAAAATTCCGCAATAGGGGCTACCCGATTGAGGCCTTAGGACTTACTGCAACAGGTACCAATCCCAACAGGTCAAGCACCAGTAGGATTCCATTTGAGCACATATCATCCGAGAATGGTTGGCGTACACAATATATTAAGGAAAGATTGGAATATTTTAAAGAGAGCTTACCCACATCTAGAACACTTTCAGAATCCACCCCTGATATGTTCCAAAAGACCCACAAACATAAAGGACATGCTAGTGAGAGCCAACATAGGATCCATAAAAAGACCACTTATTCAGTCTACTATAACTTCACCAAGAAGGGGTACATTCCCTTGCTTACAATGCTGCCATTGTTTAAGCGTAATCAAGGGCAGCTTTGTCTCACATCCAAGAACAGGAAGGAAGTTTGAACGAGGAGGTCCCTTTACCTGTGATAGCACGTATGTGGTTTATGCCTTAAAATGCCCGTGCATACTGCTATGCATAGGGGAGACGGTCCAATGGATGAAAGACCGCCTCTCCAGCCATAAGTCATCCATAAGATGCAATAAAACTTGGTTACCTGTGCCCCACCACTTTCAGGAAGCAGGACATAGGATCTCGGAGCTGCGATTCCGGATCCTGGAACAGATTAAAAGACCCAGAACAGGTGGGAACCACATTAGATTACTTAAGGAGAGGGAATCCTTTTGGATCTTCAGATTGAACACACTACAACCCCATGATTTGAATAGTGAATGTGACTTTTTATTTGTTTGAACTATATTGAATTGTATCAATTTGCATACTACCAATATACTCACCTTCTTGTGTTCTCTTTTTTCTCCCTAGTAACGTTGAGACAGACTTTACTGCAGGGTGAGACATCAGTGGACCTGTTCTATTTCTTTTCCTCCACTACTTAGCACTTTTCCCCTCCTTTGTCTGTTTTTCTCATTTATTTTCATCTCTATTTTTTCATTTATTTTCATCTCTATTTTCTTTTTTTCATTTATTTTCATCTTTACTTTCTTTTTTCTTTA
Source organism: Phyllomedusa bahiana (assembly GCA_025379985.1). Taxonomy (NCBI): domain Eukaryota; kingdom Metazoa; phylum Chordata; class Amphibia; order Anura; family Hylidae; genus Phyllomedusa; species Phyllomedusa bahiana. The sequence continues at coordinate 33,879 of JAODAL010028448.1, read as the reverse complement.
TTTTTCCCCCCAAATTTTTTTCTCTCTGCCATACCTTATTTTCTTTATACATTGTTTTATCTGTCATCTTCCCATTGTTACTTACAGCAATAAGAAATTTATTTTCTATCTGTCTTTTCCACCTTTAAAATAATCTCTTCCCCTTTTCTTTCTTCCTATTATCAGTTTTTATCTCTGTCTTTTTTTAACATCCTCCACTATACTTATTTCCCCCCTTTTTTTTTCTTTTTTTTTTTTCCAACACCAAGTTTCATTTGTTACCTTTATTTTTTCTTTCCGCCCTTCCCAGGTACTACCTTCTTTTATTCTTTTTTTTTGTTTCACCTTTTAATTTTACTCATTTTCCACCATCTTTTCTTAACTATATCTTCTTTTTAAACTTGGCACGTCCGCGGCGCCCTACGCTCCGGGGGGTGCCACGGTCAATTTGACACATCCCCATAAATTCCTAAAACCGGAAGTAGCGTCATGGAGATTTTCCATTTCCCGTGGCGTCCAACAAAGACCTATTTATCCCCGTCTTCATTTATCACACAGACGGCTCCTTTCTCTTACTGGGCAAGGGGGCCCCTTTATTTTTCTCTTTCCCCTAAATTTGGGAAAGTTTTTTTTGAAGGGTTTAATAGGGTTGCGTGGAAAGACTCACATGATTAAAAAGTGTCTTTTTTTCCTTTATTTGCTTATTGTACCAAGGGAATGCTTCATTTTTTATTCTGGACCTTTTTTTCTAGTTTATCAGCATTATTATTTTACACAATTTTTTAGATTCAACCATTAATGTAATGCAAACGTTTGAAAGGGAAAAAAAAAATATTTCTTTTGTGCAAAAAAATGCTTTTTATGAATTTATAGAGTATTTCAGATGAAACTTTATTTTTTAAAATTACAAAAATGTAATATGTGTTACATTTTTAATGTACATGTTTGTAAGGCCGAAAAAGAAAAGTCGTCCATCTTTTAAACCCTGCTATGCAAAAGGTTTATCCAAGGAAGGCAAAAAACCCCCAATGGGTATAAGCCAATTGCCCCTCATTTTGGGAAAAATTCCTTCCCGGACTCCAATCTGGCTTCAGAAAATCCCTGGAAAATGACCCCTTCCTGAATCTGGGACAAAACTTGTTATATTTTTTTCGTCCAGAAATGCATTACACCATTTTAAAAGCCTTTATTGAATTCACCATGAAATCCCTCTGGCGAAAATTCCATATTTAAAAAACTGCTCTTACAGTAAAGAACCCCTTTTTCTATTTTATGTAAAAACTTTTGTTCCCAAGACTTTAGAGGATGCCCTTGTTTATTTACGCCGGGGTATAAATAAATTCTTGGGAATCTCATATTGCCCTTTTGATGTTTTTTAAAAAATATTTATTTGCCCCCCCGGGAAGCCGTCTTTTCTCAAAAATAAAAAACCCTTTTTTGCTAATCTTTTTTGGGTTCTGTAGTCCCCCCAGTCCTTTTTTTTATTTTTGTTGCCCGCCTTTTGTACCTGTTAAGCTCTCAATGCCCCTTTTTGCCGGGTGCCCAAAAACGAAACAAATTTTCCAGGTGGTCTAAACCAGTGATTTTGTATAATGGGAGAAAAATGTTCCATCATGTCTCTATCCCCCATTAATTTCACCCCATGCCCCTATTAGGGGGCCCTTGGGCAGTGCTGCCGACATTGGCTGCTAAGTTAAGTTTTTACTGTCCACTTGGATTCCCAAGCCCTTCCTCCATGCCACTTTTACCCAGTTTTTTTTTCCTTTTAACATGTAATCATTAATGGATTTTTCCTCCATGTGCAAACCTTGCAATTTATCTGTATTAAACTCACTGCCTTTCCCTCCCCAGGCCTCAATTTATCCAGTCCCTTTGTAAAAAACACTTTTATCCTCTATTGTTTTATTACGTTACAGAGCTTGTATCGTCGAAAAAGATCGATATTCTACTGTGTAACCCCTGTGTAAGATCTTTAAGGGAAAATGTTAAAGGGTAGGGCCCAATACTGACCTTTTGGACCCCCCACTAGTAACGGACCCAGTCTGGTATGTACCTTTAAATTTACTTCCTTTGTTTTCTATCGTGACCCAGTTGTTTACCCACTTTCACACTTTTTCCCCCCAGCCCAAAGCATTTCATTTTTTTTACCAACCTTTTTGTGGCCCGTATCAAATGCTTTAGAAAAATCTAGAAATGACATCCAGGGCCTCACCCGATCCAGTTTAGCCCATGATTCCCTAGAAGCTGATAAAATTGGTCTGCGGACCACCCTTCAAAAAACCCAGGGATCCTTTAAAAACCCCAGTGGAATGGGGTTTGATTTATTTTCATGAGTACTCCAGGTTTAAGAAACCGGGAAACCTTCAAACATTTTACCTTAAACAGAGGTTAAGCTTAGGCCTTTTAAAGTTTCTTGGATCACTTTTTGACCCCTTTTTGAATATTGGCAACCTTTTGCTATGCCAAAATCCTTTGGGACATCCCCCTTATTAGAAGCCAAAAATTTTAAAAAAAAGGGGGCTATTTATGACATCACTTAACTCCATTAGGACCGTGGGTGTATGCCATCTGGACCGGGGGATTTGTTTTTTTAATCTTCCTAAGGGGGACTGCACTTCTTCCGGGTTAATCAAAACTTTTAAGTTTGGGTTTTTCCCTCTCCCTCTGTTCAAAGGAAAGCCCTCATCCCCCCGGTAAAAACAGTGGACAAGAAATTGTTTTTAATAGTTTGTTTTTTTCCCCTCATCGCCCTTACTGTCTCCCCCTCAGTTTTTTTTAAAGGGGCCCAAAACTTTTTTTTTTTTTAATTTTTTTTACTTTTATAGTTAAAAATATTTGGGGTTTTTTTTACTTTTATAGGAATATGTTTTTTTCCGTTCCAGCTTTGCTGCCTTTTTTCTTTTTTTTAACACTTTTTTTTTCCCTAATCTTCTTAGTACCTCTTCACGCCCTCCTGTTTTAGTAGCTGAAATTTTTTTTTGTTTTTTATTGCCTCCTTTAATTTGTTTATCCACATTAGGTTTTTCCCTGTTTCTAAAATTTTTTTTTTTACCATATGGTATGTAACCCCCTTCCCGGGGCGCCTAAGATGTTTTTTAAGATCTCCCCTTTATTTTTTGTTCTTATTTTTAAACCCTTGTCCCGCAATACTTTGTCCCTCTAAGAAGGGTAAAATTTGCCTTTTCCCCAAATTCAGTGTTTTTGTGGCTCCATGACAAAGGCCCTTTTTGAAGGGTAAATGGAAGTTTTTTTTTAGGGGCACTATTCCCTAGGTGCCCCCCCCAAAACCCGAACCTTTTTACTCTGTCCAGGGCTATAAGTCAATATTAAGTCTGAAGGGCCTTTCCTCTAGCTTTTTTGCACCATTTGGGAAAGGTAATATCTTTAGTTTTAACAAAAACTGTTTCCTTTTGGGGAGCTAAGGTTTAAATTCCTGTTTTTGTTGGGTAGTTAAAATCAAACCCGAAAAACAACCTTATTTGATTAGATGCTTCTTATTTGCCGAGAACATATCTTCTATGGTTTGTTATTTTGGAGGCCAAAAGCGCCCCATTAGAATTATATTTTTGTTATTCCCCATTATAAATTTCCCATGTGATTCCACCCTGTTCCACCCGTACCCATATCTTTTTCCAGTGTTGGTTCGACAGGATTTTACTAGAGCAGACACCTCCCCCCTTCCCTGTTTTTTTGGGCATTCTAAAAAAAACTGTAACCCTGCAAGTTAACACCCTTTTTAGTCCTCCGGGCCCGTCTCAGTTATCCCCCTAGTCTATTTTCTTCTGCAATTAATACTTCTGTTAAATTTATTTTGTTGGTCAATCCTGGATTGGTCAGCATGCAATTTTTGGGTTTTCCAGTTTTTATTTTTTTCTCCCTTTTTTTTTTAACTTTTGCTACCCCTTTCCCCCCACTCCACCCCCCGATTTTTTTACTTTTTTCCCACTCCATCTTATATCTTGCACCTTATGTTAGTATCCCTCCCCCCAGTCCCTAGTTTAAATATTCCTCCGTTCCTACCTTTTTGTCCCCCAAAACAGCTGCAAAACCCTCCCCCTTTAGGGGGCAGCCCCCCCCTAGCTAGAGCTGTAGCCAAGACAGAAATCAGCCCCTTCTCCCAAAAACCCAAATCCCCCTTTTCCAACACCCAAAATTTTTTGGCCCCTTTTACCTCTAATTCCCTCTGCCTCCTGGTGTGGGCCCCTGGAAAAGGGAAAATTTTGAAAATATTACCCTGGAGGTCCTTGTTGAGCTTTTTGGGCCTAAGTCCCCCGAAATCATTTTTAAGGCACTCCCACCTACCTCTAACTTTGTCATTGGGCCCAAAGTGGACATGACAGCTGGGTTCCACCAGCCCCACCCACCCAATCTTAGCCGCGATGTGTCGAACCCGGGCCCCCCGGTAAACAAAAAAACTGTTGACGATCCCGGTCTTTTGGGCAATTTTCCCTGTCTGTGCCCCCTTATAATGAAAATCCCCCAACTATAGCACCTGTCCCGCCCGCCTTTTACTCCTATTCCCCCTCTTACTGGGCAGACAGGGGGAGTGTCTTGCTGCAGCAATGCTATTTTTTGAGTGACATCCCCCCTCCCCTCCCTACTCCTTCCCCTACCCTTCTTTCTAACTGTTAACCTCTAGCTGCTCAAAGTTCCTGCACCTCCATCTCCCACCCCCCCCCAGTTTACTCACCTGTTTGGTGATTGCTCAGTATGCAGTAAACCGCTTCCAAAATTTGGGAATGGATCTCAGTGTTGCCACTTTTTCATTTAGATCCAGGTTCCCGGGCTTTAAATGTGCAGGGTGCACAATCTTGCACAGCGTATGCCCCCTCGAAATGTTTCTTAAGGATTTGGAAACTTGCACGGTTGTGACCGGCCCGCATTGTTTAAACATGGAACCATTGGGTTTACCAAATAAAAAAAAAAAAAAAAAGAAGAAGAAAAAACAGATACAAATTGAAAAAAACTGTATAATATGCCCTTTTAAAAGCCCCAAAATTTAAAATCCCCCAAAAATTAAGTCCCCCACTTAAACAAAAAGACACACTTTAAAAAAAACAGAACAATCGACCTCAGAATAATCCCCTAAAAACCCCTTATTTAAACCCTTTGATCCAGCAGCAGAAAAATTCTCTTGAAGGCAAAGGTTATATATGTACTCTTGCCTTTTTTTTTCACATTAATTACGGGCCCTTTTTCTATGTTTTTTGTTTATATCCACATGACTTTTTGAAAAAGGTCTCTCGACCAAAAAGTCATATATGAAAACACCTATATCTGTTACAATGCGGAGCCTGTGGATTAAATAAAATAATTTTGTTTTGCATCTTTTTATGCGGTCAATTTTGACTTTGGTTAAATGTGGTGAAATCCCACCCTTTAAACCCGGGGGACCATATAATCACAATAACAAGCTGGGGTGCCCCCCCCTTCTCTTCATTTGACTGTGGAATATATGAAAATTTTGAGGTTCTTAGTGTACATTTTTGATCAAAACTGTAAGTGCCCACCTTCTGCATTTACACCGCGGTAGGGGGACATTTATCGTTTTGATAAAAAATGTACACTAAGGGCCAGATGTTTGAAAACTGTCTAGGTCTAAAATTCACTTTGTTGCCATACAACCAATCAGAGCGCCACTCTCATTTTTCCAAAGCACTATATGAAATAAGAGGGGCACTCATATTGGTGGCTATAGGCCGTAAAAAGTGCATTTTAGGCCTGGACAGTTTTTATACATGTGGCCCTAAGAACCTGTCACAAGTCACAGACACACTGATTGTCTATGACATGTATTTGCCGGTATCTCATGTGGCTATTGATGGCCACATAATGGGTGAGGTTCTCATCTGCACTATGACTAGAAATGCCTAAGGGTAAGTTCACACGGCGTGTTGAGTTGTGTATATTCGTTTTTAATCATGTTTGGACCCGTCTGTCGATTTAAAAACGGCCCTAAAACACGTATCAAATAATAGCAATGTGATTTCATTGCTTTTAACTTAAATACGCATGGGCGTTCACACAAGTGATCCCCGATGCATGCCTTTTGAATTCAATTCTTGGTCCGAAAGAGAGCAGGACCCCTATTTTAAATGCTGCTCCAAACGCAGTGCCTGTTGGTCGTTTTGGATCGTATCCAAAAACGCTGTGTGAACAGCCCCTAACACTGTTTTGAAGAGCATGGCTAAGACTTCCAATTACTACCCTGGCACCGTAATTTCCCAGACTTAAACCCAATTGAGCATCTGTGGGACCACCTCAATGGTTGTGTTCACTCTATGGACCCTCCTCCCCCATGCACCCTCCAGCAGCTGTGGGATGCAGTTCATGGCTCCAGATAACTGTGACAACCTACCAGAACCTTATTCAGTGTTTCCCAGCTTGTCTAGCCACACACGACGGTTACTCTGCATAATAACTGGTGGTCATAATAATGTGACTCGACTGTGTATATTGAAGCTAAATAAAAATATATTGCATAGGAAATGTAATATAATATAAATTAGTAAGTGGAACTATGTAACATTTCCTACACAAAAAAAACTATATTTTTATTTTGCTAGACAACCCCTTTTGTTTCTGGGAAGCTAAGTAGCATCCATTCAAAACTGCCCATTATATCCCCCTATAAGACCACCCATCCTTGTTCTTGGGCTATGTTCACACGTCTTATTCAGGGGCGTAATTGCGGGACGTTTTCGCCCCCGTAATCACCCGTGTTTTCCCGGGGGCGGGGGCGGGGGGGGAGGGGGCCGCAGTTTTCCCCGACCCCCAGACATTCATTATCCATGGCGCGTTTACCGTCTTTGAATAACTGACATGTCCCCCCCCTTTTCTCCCCGTCCCGCCCGGATTTCGCAAGTGGGGGGGAAGGAACGGAATCCATAGTTTCAAATGAAAACCCTGGGGATAACCAAATTGACTGGGACGGATTTCCCCCAAAATTTTCGCGCAGTACGGCGCAAAAATACGGGCTGAAACCCACCCCAAAAAAAAAGGGCCTTTTGAACAAAAGGCCTTTAACTCCTGAACAAAAAAATCTGCTGAAAAGCGCACCCAATTTGGGGCTATAATTTTATCAAAACTAGACAGATGCTTTTAAAGGGAAAAAAAATTGGGGGGAGGAAATTTCTGGGAAAAAAGCGCAAGGGACAGAATTAAAAGGGGGGTTTTCCCCAAACTGAAACTTTAAAATAGCAAAATGTCTGCTAGGGGGGGAAAATTTCCCTCTAAAACCCCGACCTTTTCGTTGAATGTACAGGGAAAGGGGATTTGCTGAAAAAACCTCCGGAAACCCAAACCCAATGGGAAATTTCCCTGCAAAATAACAGTTTGTGCAGTTTTTGGTTGAAAAAAAAAAATTTAAAAAAAAAAAAAAACCCCATAAACCCCAATTTGGGGAAAAATATAAGTAATTTGCTATAGAAATTGACATCCCTGGGGATTAAAAAACTACGGGTTTAAACCCTTGTGCATAAAAATTCCTTTTTCCCGGGGTTGCTGGTATTGTAATCGGGCTGCATTTTTTTGGGTCCCGCAAAATATTTTAGAAAAAATTTTAGGCCTGGTGCATGCACCTTTAGGTGAGTAACACATGTTTTTGAAGCTAATTTTTGAAAGAAAAAACCAAATGGGGGGGCCTACGCAGAGAAAAAAGTTTATTGGAAAGGCTTACACTTCCTTTTTTGGACCTATTTTTTGGTTTTGGGGGAAAAAAACAAACTGCTGCAAAAAATGGAAAAAAAAACCACGCATAAACCCCAGCCTTACAGAAAAAAACCCGGGATCCCTGTTTTTTTGGAAAGGTTTTTTGTTTCCCCCTGTTTTTTCCCAAATTGGGAAAAAGGAAATACCACCCATGATCATGGTGCATTTAAAAAACCCTCTGGGGGGCCGCAATGACCCCCATGGGGTTTGCCAGTATATCATCACCCAATTGGCGGGCCACATAAGGGGGGGGGTTTTCTCATCTGCACCAGGGCTACCCTCGGTGGGTGAGGGGCCCGCCAAGGGACCACATGGGGTTTGCCTTTTCCCCAATTGCACCCTTTGGGGAGCGGATAAAGGGGTGGGGTTTTCTCATCTGCCCATGGAAACACCTCGGTCGTGAGTGGCCACCAATGCCCAACAGGGGTTTGCCATTTATTTCTTTTCACCCTTTTGGCACCCCACTAAGGGGTAGGGTTTTCTAATCTGCCCCAGGGCTAACCTCGGTCGTGAGGGGGCCACCAAGACCACATGGGTTTCCCAGTATCTATGCACCTTGGGTAGCCAAAAAAGGGGGTGGGGGTTCCCAAATCTGCACCAGGGGCTACACCCCCGGCGTGAGTGGCCACCAATGACCACAGGGGTTTGCCAGATCCCCATGCACCAAATTGGTACCCACTTTAAGGGGTATGGTTCTCTTCTGCACCATGGCTACCCCGGTCGTGAAGTGGCCACCAATGCCCAAAAAGGGGTTTTGGGCCAGTATCTCTTTCACCCAAATTGGTAGCCACAAAAGGGTGGGGTTCTCACCCTGCACCATGGTACCCCCCGGTCGTGCCATGATTTTTTCCCCCTGAAGGGTATTTTTTCACAGGGCTTTTTTGGATCCGTTTTTTGGACCTCAAAAAATCACATTCATAACGCTTAGCTCAAATTCCATCCAAAACACATTAAAAAACGTTTTGCAACAGCAGGTGTGTGTCTGGATGCTTTTTGGCTGCAGAAAGGATTGCCCCCTTTATAGTTTTAAGTAGGGGTCTGCTGCTTTTTCCCGGATCAAAAAACGGGACATTTTTCAATTTTTAAAACAATCCGAAAGTCATCGGGGAAAAGATGCAAGAAAACCACATTGCCGGATAACTCGTCTGAATGCCGTTCGTTTTTTTTACTTTAAAAAGCATTTAAAACCCACAAAAAACCCCATTTTTAATTTGCTTTGTTTGGGTGTTTTTGAACCAAAAATTTCCCCTGAACAAAAAGAAAAAAAAAAAAAAGCAACTCATGACCCCTTCCCCAAACCAAACATACTGACAAAAAATACTCCCACATAATCACCACATATGCCCTGAATCAAAAACCGCCCCACTTGATGATATATCCCCAAAATAGGACGGAATAATAGCAAAAACCTATCACGACCCAAAATAGTTACTGAATAACACCCAAACCCATTACGGGAATAAAAAATTTTTAACAAAAACCCAAAATTTTTTCCCTATCCTTACAGGGACACTTTTAAAGGGTAAATACCAGGGGCCCCCAGGTTTCTTTAAACTTTTTAATTTACCCCCAATTAAGTGAATATAAAAAGGGTAGATCCCGGGTTGTATTAGGCTCTGCACGGGGCCGTTTCCCCCGCACTAGGGCCCCCGGGGCAAGAGGTGAAACTGCCCCCCCCCCCCCCCAAAAAAAAAAAAAAAAAAAAAATACTCAAAGAAACAAATAAAAACATTCCCCAGCCCCCCGGTCCCCCATTACATGACAGAATTTTTAGAAACTGATCCAAATTTAGAAGAAAAAAATTTAACCCCTGACCCCAAAGGGATTTCCCCCGGGAGACGTCCGGGTTGATCAGTCGTTCTTTAAAAGTTTTTTTTTCCCTTTTTCTCCTTCCTCCAGACCCCAATGACCCCTTTCCCCCGGCCGCGGGCTAATCCCTGCAGAAAGTAATCCCACAAAATTTTACAACCCTCATTTTAAAATCAGCACTTTCGCTGCTGACCCCCCCAAACCTTTGTTATGGGACCCCACAATTTGTAAGTAGGTAGTACAAAGTTAAAATTTTTGGGAAAATAAAAAAGCAGGGATTTTAGACGGGGGTGCGCTTTGGGCGGCAAAAATTTGCATGGGAAAAAAAAGGCCCATCTTTTCAGTATGCCACGCCCCTTCAAAAACCCACACCCATCCCCCTTTAAACTGCATAACTGCTTTGGAAAAAAGCCAGGTAATCCCTTTTATAGCCAGGTAGAAAAACCCCCCAAAAAGCAGGTAGTTGCCCCTTACGGGCAGGTAGATGCCCCCTTGTAGGAATTTAGTCCCCTTTTGGGCCAGGTAGGGGCCCCCCCTTTTTTAGCCAGGTAGGGGCCCCCACTGTTTCCACTAGTGCCCCTTGTTTGCCCTAGTCCCCCATTGTTGCCAGCTGGGTCCCCCCCTTTTGTTGCCAGGTAGTGCCGCCATTTTTCCCAGCTGCCCCCCCCCTTGTTGCCAGGTATTTTCCCCCCAAAATTTGTTGCGAGTTGGGTTGCCCCCTCTGTTCCCAGGTAGATGTTCCCTCTGTTGCCAGGTAGATGCCCCCCCTCTTTTTTTCCCCAAAGGTAGTGCCCCCATTGTTGCCAGGTAGTCCCCCCCATTTTTCCCGGTAGGCCCCCATTGTTCCGGGTAGTGCCCCCTTTTTTTGGGCCAGGTATCCCCCCCCTCTGTTGAACAGGTGTGCCCCCTTGTTGCCAGGAAAGGTGCCCCCTTTGTTAGCCAGGTAGGTCCCCCCCTTTGTTACCCAAGGTAGTCCCCCCATTTTTTGCCAGCTAGTCCCCCCTCTTTTGCCAGTAGGGCCCCCATTGTTGCCAGGCGATCCCCCCTCTGTTCCCAGGTAGATTTTCCCCTCTGTTGCCAGGTGTTTCCCCCTTGTTGCCAGGTAGATGCCCCCTCTGTTGCCGGGGTAAATGCCCCCTCTGTTGAAGGTAGAGCCCCCTCTGTTGCCAGGTAGTTTTCCCCCTCTTTTTCCCCAGGAAGATGCCCCCTCTGTTTCCAGGTATGCCCCCCATTTTTTCCCGGGTAGTCCCAGTGGGTTTAAAAAAATAAATAAATAAAAATTTTATTTTCCCAGATTTCCTTCCTCTTCTCCACTCCGGAGGGGTGGCCGCTGGCAGCAAAAGGTGCGGGGGGCCCCCCGGAGCGGGCCCCGATGACGTCTTCACATCGCGCCCCTGCCCCGGGGCCCCCGGGGAGCTAAAACAGAGGGATCAGTAGACCCCCAGATTTCAGCTTCGGCCGCTGCTTGCAACCGCGTGGTGCCCGGCGGCGGCCGTGATGGCTGCATGGCTGGGTCTGTGACCCGGGCCCTGCAGCCGTTTTTGATAGGGGGGCCCCAGAAACCCGGGGCCGGTAACCCGGGGCCCCCCCAGGGGGAAACCCCAGCCCCCCCGGCGACGCTCCAGCCCGGGGGCTGGGGGCCCGAAATTTTCCCCCTGCCCCGGGAGAGCCTGGCTGTCGCTCCACGGGCAGGGTAGGGGGGGCTGCCCGGGAGGGCCCCAAAAGATCGGGGGCCCCCGGGAAGTGGGCCCACCTGGCCCAATGGAAGAAAGGCCCCGGCTCTGAAGGGCTGTTTTATTACCGCCATTTCAGTGACCATTTTTGTACTTTTATTTAAAAAATTTTACAAAGGCGCGGGGCACACATAAAAGTGATTCAAATAACTTACATTTTAAAAGGGCTCCCCAAATGACTCTTCTTTTGTTTATTCATTCTCTTCTCTGATGAGTTATTTTCTTTCCCTTTTCCTTCTAGATCTGGTTCCATACTACCATGATGTCTTCTTTTGGCCCATGGGCCCCTTTTTCCCTTGGGGAGAATTTACCCCACCAAAAATCTCCCCCACTTTTCCAACACTTTTTTACAAATTTTCCACCTTTTTACCAAAATTTCCCCCTCTATAAAAGCCCCCCAATTTGTAATTAAAAAACCCCCCTTTTGACCCAAAAAGTAACGTCCCCCCAAATGGCTAAAGGGGTTGGTTTGTGTAACCCAAATGTTTGTAAGTTTAAATTTCCCCAAATAGTAGGTTTGGCCAAAAAAGGTTAACTTCCTTGTAGCTTGGTATATAGGCATCTGTGTAGGTAGGTATATAGGCCCCTGTAGGTAGATAGGCCCTCTGTAGCTAGGTATTTAGAAACCCCTGGGAAAGGGATTTTAAAATAGATCATTGCAAGTAGGTAGAACCCCTGTACGTATACATACCCCATTTAGGTATATATGCCCCCTGTAGGTAGGTATACAGAGCCATTGTCGGTAGGTAGGTGTATAGAGCACCTGTAGGTAGGTAGATATCTGTAGTTATATATGTCCCCTTGTAGATAGGTAGACCCCCTGTGGGTATACAAGCCCCCTGTAGGTATACAGGCCCCATGTAGGTAGGTAGACTCCCCTGTCGGTAGGTAGGTATATGGAGTACCTGAAGGTATTGAGATCCCCTGTACACAGATAAATAGACCCCCTGAAGGTAATCATATAGACCCCCTGAAGGTATACATGCCCCCCTGTAGGTAGGTTGACACCTTTTTTAAAGGGGGAAATGAGCACCCAAAGGGAAAGAGGAACCCCCGGGAATTATACCCTGCCCCCTGTAGGAATACATGCCACTCTGTAGATAGGTTGACCCCCTGTAGGTATACATGCCCTTGTAGATAGGTGGACACCCTGTAGGTATTCCTGCCCCTTGTAGGAAGGTAGACATCCTGTAGCCATATATGCCACCTGTAGGTATACAAAATCCCCTATTGGGGAGAAAAGAAACCCTGTAGTTAGGTATACGACCCCCCCCCGTTGGTAGGTTAAATATGGCAGTGTTGGGCTGGGGTCCCAGGGGGCCCCCCAAAGGAGTTGATTTTAGGGGCACACTTTGCAATCACTGTTTCCCCACCAAACTGTACGGGTTCCCGCACAGTCCCACTTCCAAATTTTTAAAAGACCCCCAAAATGATAACATCATAACTGTAATCTGTAATCAGGATGGGGCGCTGAGGTTTTTAAGTCTCCCTCACCCGATGCCCGCCCGGGAAAAATGGTAGGGGAAAAAAAAGGTCTAAAAAATATATGTCCCCCTCCCTGAATGATTTCATTTTATATAAATAAAAAAAAAATCAAAACAAAAAAAAAACACAAAGTAATGATATAGAAAAAACTAAATAATTCGTACATTACCAAAAAAACGCTACATAAAAAAACCAGAATCCCAAAACTAAAATTTTTCCAATTTTTCAGTTTAAAACCAAATAAACCCCCTCATGACCACATATCACCACCAAAGTGACTAAAAAATACCACAAAAACCATGACCCACATAGCCCCCACCACATAAAAACCAAAAATACCAAACCCCAAACCCTGCCACTTTTCACCAACACATAGTTTACCGGGAATAATACCTCCCATATGGAAACCCCCCCACTTTGTGACCCAATTTTTAACCAAATAAAGAAGACCAATATCACCAACCCCATAGTGACTGAATTTAAAACTAACCCCTTTTGTACTGAATATAAACCATTATACCTTTTTCAACATATAAGTTATTACAGTTATATTTAGTGGGCTCAAAAGGTGATGTTTCCCTTTTATGAGTCCGTCCCCAACCCTTCTTTTTTTACCTTTGGGCCACCCCTTCCACGCTGGCTTCTAAAAAAGCCAACACCCCGTTCCTGCAGATTTTTGGAAAAAATATTTAGAATTTTTCACTTTTCTAGAAAATCTTTACTTTTTCCCCAAATTTTTACAAACTTCCCCAGGGGGTTGGAAAAAATGTAAAAAGGGCCCTAACTTAGAGGCCTATCTCAGAGAAAGGAAAAAGGGGGAAAAGTTGGGAAAATTGTGCTCCAACCTGGCCTGGGATCCCCCCAAAAATTTTGTGGCTGAAATCCTTCCCCTGCCAACCGATGAACAGCCGGGAGGCATGATCCCCTTTGGGGGTGGCAGGGGTTTTTGAGGGTTTAGCATTTGTCATGCTTTTTGCTTTTTGTAGTTTTTTCTGTTTTTCCTACAGATTTCCCCGTTGGACTATAATGGATTTATTGAACCAGCCAATAATCCATTCCTTTAATACAATGGTTGTGGAGATCGGTGTCAGGAGAGTTTATTTAAATAAAGTGTTTGATGTGTTGTGTCCATGTGTTTTTTACCATTTATTTCCAGTGTTAGTAGTGGAGGTGTTTGACAGATGCATCTGTATTACTAGTGCTGGGGCTTTGTGTCAACCTTGGGGTGACAAAAAAAAACACCGCTGGCTGACACCAAGCCTCAGTGCTAGTAATAGAGAGACATTATCAGACACCTCTATTACTAACACTGGAAAAATAGTGGTAAAAAAAATATACGGAAACAACACAAAAACACTTTATTTAAATATACACTCCCCAACACTGACCATTTTCTTAAAGAAATGGTCCAGAGGGGAAACCTGTAAAATACCGAAACACTAATCAGCATGTGGCTGATGGCTATCTATCACGTGTAGAGCAGCAAGGTAAATTGCCCCCCGATAGGTAGTTTGCCTCCAGATAGCTAGGTAAATTGCCCCCAGGTAGCTTGGTAGTTTGCCCCCAGATAGGTAGGTACATTTCCTCCAGATAGGCAGTTTGCCCCTAGGTAGCCAGGTAACTTGCCCACAGGTAGCTAGGTAAATTGCCACAAGATACGTTGTTTGCCCCCTTTAGATAATTATACCCCCTGTAGGCATACATGCCTCTTGTACTTAGGTAGAACCTCTGTAGGAAGGTATACAGACCCCATGTAGGTAGATAAATAGAGCACCTGTAGGTAGGTTGCCCCCCTGTAGGTATTCATGCCTCCTATAAATAAGTAGATCACCTGTAGGTATATATGCCCCCTGTGGATAAGTAGACACTCTGGAGTTATACATGCCCCCTGAAGTTATACAATCCCTTATAGGTATACATCCCCCCTGTAGGTAGGTAGACCCTCAGTAGGTTTGCTTGCCCCTTTAGGTATATAGAGCCTTCCGACTGTTAAATATAAAAAATACCTCTCCCAGTCCCCCTGCCGAGTAGCTTGCACCATGAACTTTTTTCTGTCATAGAGGCGTCATCACGCCTTGTACACTAACACGCTACTTTTGGCATTTCTAAGGCCAAAAGCCTCAGGCTTTTGCTTTTGATCTAGATGACCCAGCAGCACAGGTGGCATGATCGGTACATCACGCTGCTTGCTCTGCTTACTAATGTAGGCTTTGCTCGTGGCCCACAGTAGTTGACGCGCATATAGTTAAAAGCATGCATGTGGAGCTCGGATCCAACCGGAGATTACCGGCATCCCAGAAGGCCCTGAGCTCCCTGGCATGTTCCAACTCTATGCGCGTCCTCAGAACGTGCATACAATCAAAACTTGTATATGTGTCGGATCTGGTCCTCCAGTGGGCCAGTACAGTACAGAACTGTCTGCATTGCAGGGGCGTTGCTAGGGTCCCAAAACATCCGAGGCCCGGGCCCTTTGTGTTAAGTTTTGCTCAGTAGGGCGGAGTTCACACAGCATTTTTCACGCCACATTGTGAACTGCAGCATGTATTTTTACAGAAAAAAACTGTAGCCAGCGCGTCCCTCTGATATTTTTTCTCCCCTGAACGGGTAATCCCTCTCAGTGAGACCTATGAATTACCATAATGTCGGCCCATATGTCGGGCGTTTTGAAGCGAAATTACACCCCAACTACAGACCGACATTACGTGGTGTGAACAAACACAGTTATTTTTGGGGCATAACTGCTGTAATGCTTTCCAAAAGTGCGCCCCACAAATACGGTAAAATCATAGGGGTGAGGGCTTTGGTTACTGGTTTTTTTTCCCTGTAACACAGAAACCCGCCCGTAAAAAATAAGTACATCCACTTCTTTCAGGGGAGAAGTGAAAGTGGATGGAAGTGGCCTTAAATAGCGGTGCGCACAGGATACGCTGTTGAACATCCCCCTTTGGCCATGTCACATGGTGTATTGCCGCATGTACTCAAACACGCCTCAGTACGCTGTGCGTTTTTGGAAGTGCGCGTTGTTCAGGGGGACCTGCTCCATTCACTACAATCATCAGCGCCGCGTAAGCGCCACGAAAGAAGGGGACCTGTCCCCTTCTCTCCCCAGGCTTTACGATACGATCGTTTTTGGTATGGGAGGAGACAGACGTAGTTCAAAAGTTCTCTATGAGAGCAATGGATTCCCATAATTGTGGGCACATGTTGGGTGTATTGATGTGCAAATACGCCGCAAAATGTACCCTGCAGTTTACGCCGTGGAACCTAGCCTTAGTCGGCTGCAGCAGCTAAAAACATAGGCAACCCTGACAAAGACGGGTATAAAAATTCTAATTAAATAAATTCATCTTCAGGTTGTAGTTTACATGTGTAATGGACACACAGGCAGGATAGTTTTTTAGTCCGTGAATGAGGTATATTGTGGGTATTTTGTGTACATAAAATACATACACTTTTGGGATACATACATATACCACCATACAAACCCCACATGTATATCCATACACACACATGTATAAACCCCTACACACACATGTATAACATACACTCACATGTATAGACATACACACACATGCATACACATACACGCACATGTATAGACATACACACACATGCATACACATACACACACATGTATAGACATACACACACATGCATACACATACACGCACATGTATACACATACACACACATGTATACACATACACACACATGTTTTAGACACATACACAAAATGTATACATGCACAGACAATTTATACATTAGTTCACATTCATGTTGTTTCACTATTATACTATCTAGCATTGGTCTCTACAGTGAGGCTACTCACTCACTTGAGACCTTCATGATACGGGCACCTGTGGAAGCTTCTGTTGAATCCATAACAAAATCACTGTAGCTGCAGGCAGGAGATGGTGTGGGACACGGGAGCAAGACAGGGGGCGGAGCCGAGCACGACAGGGGGCGGAGCCTCTCACTTGCTGTATGAGGCTGAACTTCCTGACTCTTGTGCTGGACGTGGCTGCAGGGCACAGAGTCAGGAGCTTCAGTGAGTGAGCAGCCGGCCCCCTCTCCTCCTAAGCGCCCGACACCCCGGGCAGTCTCCCTGCCTCCCCGCAGGCTCTTACTTACAACCCTGAGCTGCATGTGCGTCCAGGGGAGACACAAGCAGCTGCCGACGATCTGAGGTTCGGGGCACAGGCAGGGCTATTCGGGGCCTGTGCCCCGAACATTACTACCTAGCGACACCCCTGCTGCATTGTATGGAAAAGAAAGTAACTTATGTCCTTAAAGGGGTTTTCTTACCATGCTATTTGACTAAGCATTTTACACTCACTCTGTCTCCTCAGGTTGTCCTATAGCAATGATTACCATATCCAGCGCCTATCTGAGTTGTTACACTGACAAGTGCAGAAGAGATTATCTCTCGTCAGTAAACACAAGGTACATTTGCTGTTAGGACTGAAAACAATGGCTTTACCTGTAATCTTGTTAGAGATAATTCGTTTTTCTCAGAAGTGAGAAAGTGAGGACTGTCTGTCTATGGGGTGATGTCACTTCCTACTCTCTGCTCCTCTAAGCAGATAACAGAATGTCTGGAAAGATTGATTACAATAGAAACCTGTGTGCACTCAGAGCATATAAAATGTCTCTTATCTCATGACTAGAGTACAATCTATTGACCACTGTATATAGAAAAAGCCTTCACTGTCCCTTCATGTTGAAAGCTAATCTTTGTAGTGAGAAAACCCCTTTACTGCTGGGTTCACATTGTGCTTTTTTCATTTGGGACCTCTGTTGCATGTATCTGTCAGGATACCTTAAAAAGGTGTCCTAATGGATCTCACAAAGCATTCATAGGGAACATAGTGTACACATAATCACTTTTGGACTTGCTCTGTTTCCTAAGCATAAATGCTCTCTTTGCCGGACAAAATAGCTTGGTCAATTGAAGTGGATGTTCTCAACGAGACCAAACTGCAGTGTGACCTTAGGCTGTTAAGCAACGTGAGTGAAAGACTGCCAATGCCCCTGCCTTCAGCACCTTGGTGATGAGAAGCTTGTCTTCACACATTCATGAATGTTAATGGGGGATACTTCCACCACTTGCTTGGATTTCCTCATCGATCAAGGTTTGTTCGTGCCAAATTTTACTAAATTATATCAAATTCTTTAAAAATTATACGAAAAATGTTTGAGCCAAAAGTAAGTGAAACACGATAACCAGTGAGAGAATTGATCAAAACAATTTATAAAATATATTTTTTTTAGAACAGACACTGAACAGGCTCTAATAGTTCATAGTACACTGCATTGATCCGAATATTTCCATTTATCCAAACACTTTATATGGGTTGGCAAGAGCTGCCATGTATGAATAGATGTTGTTTGATGGCCACGCTTTCTTTTTGGCAGAAAACTAGTATTTAGATCTTCTTTTATATGCCCTGTGGCCCTGCTTGGCATTCTATATTTAGATATGAGTTCCAGCTTTTTTTCATATGGCCAATTTTCTGATATATCACTGTCTTTATAAAGAATAGCTTGCAATGGGTGGATAAGTGGGCATTTTATGTAAAACCAATGTCTTTTTTTTTTAAACTGCAAATTGAAAATCATTTAGAATAGCTTACTGATAATGTAAGGCTCTAAAACTATAATATTGGGAACTATGATTGCGGGGGACATGTACATTATAGACTATATGTATAATATAGTGTCTCAAAAGAGAAAGTCTCTTTTCAGTAGCTGTAATAAAGGATATAAACATCTTTTGGGATCCTTCTCTATTTACCAGAGCAGAAAAATGATAAGAAAGAAAAGATTACACGCTGGACTTGCCCTTGCTATGTATTAAAGGGGTTGTCAATTTAAAAAAAAAAAAAAAAAATACACTCCGTGGGTGTCAAAGTGGTTTAAAAAAGAAAAAAAAAAAACATGATACCTAGCTGTAGCCCATCACTGCCATTCTGGATCTACTGGCGATCTGCACCTCTTGTCTTCCAGGTTCTAGTCACAACACAGAGGAGAGGCTTGTGCTCCATTCACTTATAATGAGTGAGAACCTGGAAGTAAGAAGGAGCAGATCTCTAGAAGCCAAGGCACAGCTATAAGTATAAGTTTTTCCTTTTTTGAAGCACCCTGGCTCTAATGCAGTGTAATTTTAATGGAAAACCCCTTTAAATAGCCATTCACTCATTTAAATAGAAGCCATATAATACTGCCTGATAAACCAGATAAAACTTCCCGCTGCAATATCAGCTGATTGTTGGGGCGACTTTGTTTACTGAGAAACAAATATTTTTTACACGTTTGGTCCCAAGATAAAACTTGTAAGAACATATATAAAGTATCAAATGACAACATTCATATAGCAGAAGGTTCCTTCTTGCATGTTTGTATTGGGGGGCTTCTGACATTAGAAAAGAAATTTGCTATTTTTAGAAAGACCTTATTGAACTGTTATGTCAAATGGTTTCTTGTTTTATCCTTTGTTCTGCAATGCTTGTGTTTTAGAGAGGTGTTGCCAGTGAGTGAGACTGCCTACTGGACTCCTTAAGCCAGAATAAGCAGGGATTTAAATGAATAAAAAACAAGTTCCATTGAGTCTTTTCCCACAGAACTATATATCAATCTGCTCAGCTCGTTCTGCTCTGTAACATGCTATCAGCAGATCAGATAGCATTTTTGATGTGACAGGTTCTCTTTAAGGCAGGGGCTACATAAAATTGTAACTGCTGCACTATTTGCATATACAGTTGAAACCAGAAGTTTACATACATTATATAAAAAGACACATATACATGTTTTCTCACTATCTGATAGGAAATCAGAATAAACCTTACCTGTTTTAGGTCAATTAGGATTACCACAATTATTTATAGTTGCCAAATTCCAGAATAATGAGAGCGAGAATTTTTTAAGGCATTTTCATAACTTTGTGCAAAGTAAAAAGTTTACTTACACTAGCATTACTCTGCCTTTAAACAATTTGGGGCAGTCCATATGATGATGTAATGTCTTTGGAAGCTTCTGATACGTTTATTGGCAACATCTGAGTTAATTAGAGACACACCTGTGGATGTATTTTAACGGACACCAGAAACACACTGCTTCTGTGTGTAACATCTAAAGAAATCAACCAAGATATCAGGAGGAGAAGCATTTGAAAGGAAGATATTTTGCAGCTCAGTGTGTTCTGTGATCTTCAATTGAAAACATTGTTTTCTACCACTTTTTTGGCCAGCAGATCTCTGATAGCAGTTGAAATTGTCCCTGTGTTTTCAGTTCTATTGCAATCACTGTGTGTCAGTGTTCCCAAAAACCGGCTTAACTTATCCCTATAACTTTTAAATAGTTTTACTGAAGTCCGTGCGTCTGTTTGGCGCAAAGAGCTCAGTTGTACACATATTGTGTTATACATATTTCCTAGTACATTACATGTAGTCAGTGGTGCGAAGGTCGCCATATTAATCCATATAACATTTAAATACTCTTATTGCAGTACGTGCGTCTGGTTGGCGCAGAGAGCTCAGTTGTACGCATATTTTGTTATACATATTTGATAGTAAATTGCGCCTGTAGTCAGTGGTGCGAAGGCTGCCATATTAATCCATATAATATTTAAATACTCTTATTGCAGTCCGTGCGTCTGTTTGGTGCAAAGAGTTCAGTTGTATGCCTATTGTGTTATACATATTTGATAGTAAATTACTCCTGTAGTCAGTGGTGTGAAGGTCGCCATATTAATCCATATAAAATTTAAATACTCTTATTGCAGTCCGTGTGTCTGTTTGGGCGCAAAGAGCTCAGTATTACGCATATTGTTTTTATACATATTTCCTAGTCAATTACGCCTGTAGTCAGTTGAGCGAAGGCCGCCATATTAATCCCTATAACATTTAAATACTCTTATTGCAGTCCGTGTGTCTGTTTGGCACATAGAGCTCACCTGTACTCATATCGTGTTATACATATTTTATAGTAAATTACGCATGTAGTCAGGGGTGCGAATGCCGCCATATAAATCCACATAACATTTAAATACATCTATTGCAGTCCGTGGGGTCTGTTTGGCGCAAAGAGCTCAGTTGTACGCATATTGTGTTATACATATTTGATAGTAAATTACGCCGGTAGTCAGTGGTGCGAAGGCCGCCATATTAATCCATATAATATTTAAATACTCTTATAGCAGTCCGTGAAAGGGATAGTCAATGTCCTGTTCAACTAAAATGGTGGTTGAAAGACTCCTTTTTCCATCACTTTTTAATCTGTGGGTCAGACAGGTTTAAGGGTCATGCTGTGGTACAGGACAGGGATAGTGAATAGTCTGTCAGTTTTTTTCTGTGACTCTTGTTGCCTAATTGTCTTGCCTAAGATGTAGCACGTATCCAGTTTACTGTTGTGGCTGTTAATTCCAGCTTCTCCAACCCTATTTGGGTGTAAGAATGAAGGTGTTGTTCCTCCCCCATAGACTTTAATGGTCATCGGCGATAATCTATTATCGGATATCGGCATGATAATTGACAATATCGACTATTGACTCGATAACGATAGTTGACACAATCGCTCATCACTAGTTCTGTGTCTCAGAGATGAACGTACTTGCGTCTGATATGTGCATATCAACCCATGAACAGAAGCAAAAGACCTTGTAAAGATGCTGGCGGAAGCTGGTAAGATTGTGTCATTATCCACAGTAAAACGAGTACTGTATTAACATGGGCTGAAAGACCACTCTGCCAGGAGCAAGCCATTACTGCAAAAGAAAAATATAAAAAGCCAGATTAATGTTTTCACGTGCACACAGCAACAAAGACCTACATTTTTGAGACATGTTCTGTGGTCTGACGAAACTAAAATTGAACTGTTTTTACATAATGACCATCGTTACGTTTGGAGGAAAACGGGAGAAGCTTGGAAGCCTAAGAACACCATCCCAACTGTGAAACATGGTGATGGCAGCATCATGTTGGAGGGTTGTTTTGCTGCAGGAGGGACTGGTGCACTTCACAAAATAGATGGCATCATGAGAAAAGAAGATTGTGACAATGCTGAAACAACATCTCAAGACATCGACCAGAAAGTTAAAGCTTGGGGGAAATAGGTCTTCCAAATGGACAATGATCCGAAGCATACTGCCAAACTGGTTACAAAGTGGCTTAAGGATAACCAAGTCAATGTTTTGGAGTGGCCATCACAAAGCCCTGATCTCAATCCTATTAAAAATTTATGGGCAAAGCTGAAAAGGCAGGTGCGAGCAAGACGACCTACAAATTTGACTCGGTTACACCAGTTCTGTCAGGAGGAATGGGCCAAAATTCCTACCAACTATTGTGAGAAGCTTGTGGAAGGATGTCCAAAACGTTTGACCCACGTCATATACTTTAAGGGCAATGCTACCAAATACTAATGAAATGTATGTAAATGTTTGACTTTGCAGAAAGTAATAAAGAATGCCTTAAAAATTCTCTCAGATTATTTAGGTATTTGGCAAATATAAATAATTTTGGTTCCTAATTGACCTAAAACAGGTAAGAGTTATTCTGATTTCATGTCAGATAGTGAGAAAACATGCAGATGTGTCTTTTTATATAGTGTATGGAAACTTCTCGATTCAACTGTAAATACTGTATGTATTCCTGATATTATGTTTTCCAAAAAATGAACTTCTGCATAGAAGTAAAGCATTAAGCCTGCGTGTCTGGCCAGTATTATCCACTGTTTAATGCTGTTTGTTTATTACCATGGCTTTGAAAATTAATCTGCAGTACTCAAGTGCTCTTCAGGCTAATGGTAATGGGAAAACCATGTATAAAGCACTGTGCACTCCACGGCTAAAGCAAATAGTTCAAGCCAGTAAAGCAATTGTCCTGGACACTTCCTTGATATTGATTGCATGTTTTCCTAATGCCAAGGCAGACTACTTTCATTTAGGGCATATATGAGGGGCTTCAACAGAGAAGATCTAGTGGGGTTAAAAGGAGTGTGCTATAAGCAATTTTATTGGAATAACTTGAAAATATATACTTCAGTGGGGCAATAGAAGTCTATGGGGCAAAAATAGTCTTGTTTAGACTACATTTACTCAATTTCCTGATCATATATGCTTTTTGTTCCACACAAATGTATGGTCTACCCCCTGATACAAAAAGTGTATATGTTCAGGAAAATTCAAAGAGACTATGTGTGCCCTATAGTTTCCTATGGACCACGAAGGCTGAAAACATAATGGGGCCTAAGCTGACCAGAGATGTCTTAAACATATATTTCACATTTCAAGTGGTATTCTCATTCTATTGATTAGCTTTAAACATGTAGTCAAAGATAAATAAAGTCGATTACCTGATACATTGCTGTTCTGATGTTGCTTCTCTTCAGGGTTAGGATGGATTAACAACTGCGTTATAAAATCAGTCAAAAACGGAAATCAATAGAGACCTACAGAAGTGTAAGGGCCCGTTTACACAGCAGAGGACAAATACCGGTCGGTTTATGCGACCGGTATTTTTCCTGTTTTAGTGCCGTCCCCACGGCCGCGATGAGTGGAGAAAAGCCCTCCCCCTTCACATTGACTTGCAAATATTCCGTCCGAAAACCGGACGGAGGGATGTGCAAGCACAATGTTTTTCGGGCGGCCGTCGGTTGGAAAAACCGCCAGACGGAAAATCCGTGCAATGGGGACTGCTGCACGGGCTTTCCATAGAAGCCCGTTGTGCTCGTTTGCGGTCGGTTTTTCAGACGGTCTGAAAAACCGGCCGCAAACCCGTGCCATGGGGACATACCCTAAGAATCTGTTTTTAGCTGATCCTTCACAGTTATCAGTAAAAAAAAATGGATACTTGACATCAGTTAAGGCTTGGTTCACATCTGCGCTGGAGGGTCCATTCGGAACCACAATCACAGAAGTGAAAAACTGAAGTCAGGGGATCCGTTTACAATGGACACCCATTAGACCCAATTAATTACAATGGTTTTGTTGGTTTCTTGTGGTGTCCATAGTTGAGATGGAATAAATAATGCAGCCTTGAAATCCTTGTTGAAAACTGAAAGAAAAAGATTCCTATTGACCTCAATAGAATATATGCGTTACAGCTCATAGAAAGTGCATTTTTTCCACATGGTTTTGAAAAACGATGTGCGGTCAGAAAGCTTCGAACAAGTTCAATCTTTTGTTGTATGCGTGTAAATATACTATTGATGTCAATGGGATGGCTAGAATTCTCATGCAATAAGCACCCAAAACATTTGTACATACTGTATATTGCATGTGGTTTTTAACACAAATCTGCATCCAAAACCAATAGGCATGAAGTGCACTCTTTCTGACTGCAAACCGCCTGTAAAGCCAAATCTGAAAAGAACTCCTCTAAATCCAATGTTATAAATATGTACGTTATTATAAAATACCGGTTAAAAAAGCATTGGACGATGCGGTTTCCAGTGGTAGAATCCTTGTGGATTCCACGCTTAAATGTTACCCTGTCGTTTGACCATCCCCTACGGCACCCATACATATTGCACAGTAGTCAGCTGAACCCACTAGTTTCATCAGGACCAGAAAACTATCTAAGGGGCATTGGACTCCAAATTTTAGATGACAAATGAAGTTCTCTGAGATCAGGCATGTTGAATTTTGTTATTTGTAGAGATAAGCAGCTAACCATAGGTAACAGACAGCGACTGTCCCCATGTAAAAGACAAGGATCCTCAGCAGCCCCCAATATGTATGGGGAAGTCAGGAAGAATAGCTGACAAATAAATGCTTGTTTGGCAAACAGCTTAAAGGTGCACAGCTCCACTTGGTATTACTTGCAGTCTAGTTGGGAAAAGAGCTGAGGAGCTCCACAGCTCACTCTATTGGATGTAGTCATCTTCAGTTCACATGTAGCTCATAGGAGCCTAGCAATGTGAAAGGGATTTGAGCCAAACCAGTTAAGTCCAACTACAGACAGCTATTTCGGGGTATTTGCCCCTCCTCAGTGCCGTGTAGAACTTACTGGTTGGCTGGGTGAGAGGCAAGACTGGCTTCAGAAAGGGAAAAATCTCTCCTTTAGGAGAGGAGCCAATACATTTCCCCTTCTGAAGCCACTCTTGCCTCTCACCCAGCCAACCAGTAAATTCTACACAGTTCGTTCTACATAGTAAGTTCTGTGATTACTGTTTAAGTTATTTTTAGAAATAGGGTTAATAAAAAAATCAGGTTCAAAATGTCCCAAACTTTTTTCATGTGTTTGATCAAACCAGTGTCAAACCGATCAAGGCCCTATTCAAGCAACACCAGTTTGTATACAGTTGAAACCAGAAGTTTAAACACTATATATAAAGACACATATGCATGTTTTTCTCACTATCTGACATGAATTCAGAAAAAACCTTATGCCAGAAATGACAGAATAATGAGAGAGAGAATTTTTAGGCATTTTTAATACTTTCTGCAAAGTCAAAAGTTTACATACATTTCATTAGTATTTGGTAGCATTGTCATTAAACTATATGACTTGGGTCAAACATTTTGCATATCCTTCCATAAGCTTCTCAATAGTTGGTAGGAATTTTGGCCCATTCCTCCTGACAGAACTGGTGTAACTGAGCCATGTTTGTAGGTCACCTTGCCCGCACCTGCCTTTTCAGCTTTGCCCATCAATTTTCAATAGGATTGAGATCAGGGTTTTGTGATGGCCACTCCAAAACATTAATTTGGTTAACCTAACCAATTTGTAACCAGTTTGGCAGTATTCTTCAGGTCATTGTCCATTTTGAAGACCAATTTCCACCTAAGCTTTAACTTCCTGATTGATGTCTTGAGATGTTGCTTCAATATTGCCACATAATCTTCTTTACTCATGATTCCATCTATTTTGTGATGTGCGCCAGTCCCTCCTGCAGCAAAACAACCCCACAACATGATGCTGCCACTCCCGTGTTTCACAGTTTGGATGGTGTTCTTAGACTTCCAAGCGTCTTCCTTTTTTCTCCAAATGTAATGATGATCATTATGGCCAAACAGTTCAATTTTAGTTTTGTCAGTGTGAGGAAAATTACAGACATGACAAAAGTCATCCACTCCTTTCACAGCTTCCACACATTCACTCAGTTACTGCAGAAAGTCACCCAAGCTCCCCAATGGCTCACCACATGTCATTGAGGAAGCAATCAATTAGGCAAAAGGGACATTTCCCCAATTTAGACACAAAGCCTGACTGTCGTAACTTGGACCCACCTGGTTCTGATAGTGCCAGGCATGGGTGCCAATAGGGCAGTATGGGCAGTACTCCTGTCAGGGGCCCTAATGAAAAAGGGGCCCACTGATATGTAAAAAAATAGGAACTAGTAGTGGGTGGAGCATGCATTTCATTTGGCTGTATGGGGCCCCGAAACGGTTAATAGATGGTCCTGTGCCCTGGTGCCAGGCACACAAAGCTGTGGCATTGCCCTGCCGCAATATGATCCATTTTGTGTCCGAAGCCAAAAACAACATGGCCTGGGAGTGAGGAGAGTGTAGACCGTCCCAGGGGTGTGAGAGGGTGTGATGGGGGGGTGTGGAGGGGGTGTGACGTGAGATGTCCCAAGCCAGTTATAGGTTGGAGCCCGCCTGGGCCCATGGTCATCTTCATTAAGAGGGGGTTACGCCGAGAATACCGGGACCATCCGGAATCATCAGGCTGCAGTCATTCCTTTGTATGCCAGCATAAGACCAACCTAAGATAAATAGACACATCTTGCTGCCTCTTTGTCTGTAACCATATCTGTATTTGCACCTCTGACCAATATCTGTAAAGTTATAACATATAAAGTATGTTTTGTTTGTCCATTTCATTCACAAGGCAATTAAATCTTTAAACTTTAATCCTCAGCTGGTCTGTTGTCTTGATCGCCGATCTCATGTGTCAGTTTTTCTCGGTCTTTAATAGATCGCTACCTGGCCTGGTTGCTGGCCTTGTTATAAGTCTGTAACGGACCAGGTTTATAGCTAATGAGGAACTTGTGGCAGTCTACTGGGCTGGTAGAGTTCTGCTTCACCTGTGTGGATAAACAGATCTCTCCGAGCCGTTCAGGGTTGTGGACGAGTGGGGTATCCTCTCGCACTCCCTGGGTCTCCCTGTGCCTGTGTGGACAAGGGTTAACTGTGAAACCGTATCTGGCTGACCTTGCATACCCCTAGGGGGAAGCGCAACACCACGAATACACCCCAAGTCAGGTCATCGACCCTCGAATGGGCGCGGGCTTTTCCTGACAGTCAGACCACAGGACATATCTCCAAAAATGTAGGTCTTTGTTCCTGTGTGCATTTGCAAACAATAATATGGCTTTTATATGTTTATTTTGGATGGCTTTTTCCTGACAGAGTGGCCTTTCAGCCAATGTTGATACAATACTCGTTTCACTGTGGATAGGTACACAATCTTACCAACTTCTGCCAGCATCTTCACAAGGTCTTTTGCTTTTGTTCTTAGGTTGATATGCACATGTTGGACCAAAGCATGTTCATCTCTGAGACACAGAACCTGTCTCCTTCCTGAGGGGTATAATGGCTGGACTGTACCATCTTGTTTGTACTTGGGTATAATTGTACAGATGAACGAGGCACCTTCAGTTATCTGGAAATTGCACCCAAGGATGATCCAGACTGTGCAAGTCCACAATTCTCTTACTGATATGTTGGCTGATTTCTTTAGACTTTCCCATGATATTACGTACAGAAGCTGTGTTTATTGTATGATTTAAAATACATCCACAGGTGTGTCTTTAATTAACTCATTTGTTGCCAATAAACCTCTAATAAGCTTCTAAAGACATTACATCAGTGTTTCTCAACTCCAGTCCTCAAGACCCACCAACAGGTCATGTTTTCAGGATTTCCTTAGCATTGCACAGGTGATAGAATTACTGTTAGTTCATTCTCCACAGGTGATATAATTGCTTTCAGTGCATTCTGTGAGAGATCCTGAAAACATGACCTGTTGGTGGGTCTTGAGGACTGGAGCTGAGAAACACTGCATTACATCATCCAATGGACTATCCCAAATTGTTTAAAGGCATAGTAATCCTAGTGTATGTAAACTTTGGACTTTGAAAAGTCTGGCATTTGGCAAATATAAATAATTTTGGTTCCTAATTGACCTAAAATGGGTAATGTTTATTCTGATTTCACGTCAGATAGTGAGAAAAACATGCATATGTGTCTTTTTATATCGTGTGTGTAAACTTCTGGTTTCATCTGTACCTAGTGGCATACAGATTTGATCCATAGTCTTAAAGGGGTTTTCTCACCATGCTATTTCTCTGAGTAACAACCAGCTTTACACTCCTTCTGCCTTTTTCAGGCTGTGGGTGGTTCTATAGCAGTGATTAACATATTTAGCTCCCCTATAACTAGCTCATACATTATAAAGACATAAGGCTAAGTCCACACAACAAGGTAAAAATGTTGTACAAAATCCAACACCGAGGCACCAAAGCTTTTTTTGCATGGATTTCGGTTTCCCAGTGACCCAGTACTTTGGGGCTGTGGGAATATGACGGCGCTCTGACAGAATATACAACAAATTTCATATTCCGCCGTTTTAGTTTTTTGAAACCCTCAGTAAAAATCCGTGCTGTGTAGACTACAGCATGGATTTTCTATTGAGGGCTACACAGCGCTGAGTATGGTTGGATTTCCAGTGGATTAAAAATACTGAATCCACTGAAAAACCAATCAAAATCAAGTGCTATGTATACATAGCCTAAGTGCAGAAGATGTAGTCTTCAGTAAACAAAGGTACAAGTGCTCTGAGGAGTGAAAACAATTGCTTATCTCTAAACAAAAGCTAATCTTGTTAGAGATATAGGGCCAAATGTATGAAAACTGTCTAGGTCTAAAACGCTCTTTGTTTTAGACTTTCTTTTTTGCCCATAGCAACCAATGAGAGCTCCCCTTGCATATAGTGCTCTGGAAAAATGAAAGGGGCGCTCTGATTGGTTGCTATGGGCAACAAAGAGAGTTTTAGACCTAGACTGTTTTCATACATGTGGCCCAAAGAGTCTGCTCCAAGAGTGGGCTCCGTCCATGGCAACATCACTCCTTACTCCCTGTCTAATCAGCAAACACAATATGGTCATAACCAGAGAAACCTGTGTGAACTCA
Source organism: Phyllomedusa bahiana (assembly GCA_025379985.1). Classification (NCBI taxonomy): domain Eukaryota; kingdom Metazoa; phylum Chordata; class Amphibia; order Anura; family Hylidae; genus Phyllomedusa; species Phyllomedusa bahiana. The sequence continues at coordinate 5,031 of JAODAL010028448.1, read as the reverse complement.
GACTAGATTAAGGTCATGTCCCCACAGCACGGGTTTTCGGCCGGTTTTTCAGCCGGTTTGCGGTTTTTCAGACCGCCTGAAAAACCGGCCGAAAATGAGCACAATTGTGCTCTATGGAAAACCCGTGCAGCAGTCCCCACTGCACGGGTTTTCCGCCCGGCGGTTTTGTCGCCAGCGGTCCGGCCGCAGAACATAGAACATACACCATCTTCCGTCCGGTTTTCGGACGGAACATGTGCATGTCTATGGGAGGGGGGAGGACTATTCTCCGCTCATCGCGGAGAAAAGCCGCCCCCTCCCCACCCCCCCGCGGCCGTGGGGACGGGCGCAAAACAGGACAAATATCGGCCAGCAAACCGGCCGGTATTTGTCCTGTGCCATGTGAACGGCCCCTAAATCTCTCTTATCTCATGACCAAAGTAAAATCAAAAGACCAATGTATTTGGAAAAAGTCTTCAACTTCCAGTCCCTACAGTTTAAAAGCTACCCCATTTAAGTAAGATTTTATGGGTCAAACCTGCCCATACACAAAGTTTGTCAGTAAATGTCAAAATTTGCTGCAGGATTTGCTAAGAATCCAAAGTATATATGTGGCAAACCAAAACCCTGGTGGTCATGCACATTAGGTATCCAGTGGTCATTCACCCCTCTGTATATTAATAGGTGAACGTGCAAGACAACAGCTGGTCGCACAATCTTCATTCATGCATTAAAGGGTTAAAAGCACACAGTGTGATTATGTTATGTGGGTGACAGCTGAAATCCTTCTAGTAATGTGAAATACTGAGAGTGAACTGGCAGGCTGGCTGTGCTACAGTCTGCATTTTATCTCAAATCAGTCCTTCTGCTAGTCAGCTGCTAACCCTAGTGTGCCTGAAAGTCAGCTGCTTCTGCGGGATTATCCATCAGCAAAAATAGAGAGAAATGCCTGTGTGCTGGGGGAGGATGCAGACGTGGTCACTTCCACTACTTCACCATCTGTGGAAAACCAAGCCTACCTTACCACATGTAAAGGCACAGAGAAGCTGGCTGGAGCCATTGCTAAGCTCATGAAGTCAAGGCATTGTTGCATTTGGTTCATTAATGTCTAAACGAGGCTGACAATTTCTGCTGTTGTTTTAGAACTCTTTATCTAATGCAACTTCTTTGTTTCCTTAACAACCAACAAAAGAGGAACCCATTTAAAAATGTATCAAAAAAACTTTATTAATCATGCATAATAATGAAACAACAACAACAAAAAAATGAATAAAAGAACCACCACCACCCAAATAAAACAATGGATATACAAGCACGGAGGTCTAGGGTCACGTCCCCAAAAAATATATATGCTTATGGCATTATTACCAACAACCAACCTCCTAAGATCTATACAAAAATCATACTACCCATATCAATGTAATATCATGTTACCATCATGTCCCCTTGAAGAAGCGTTAGCGAAACGCGCGTCGGGGCAGCACGGAGGTCTAGTTGTCACGACCTTTTGGCAGCATCATTGTGTTTTGCGGACACCTTCTCCATGGTATGGTAACATGATATTACATTGATATGGGTAGTTTGATTTTTGTATAGATCTTATGAGATTGGTTGTTGGTAATAATGCCATAAGCATATATATTTTTTGTGGATGTGACCCTAGACCTCCGTGCTTGTATATCCATTGTTTTATTTGGGTGGGGGTGGTTCTTTTATTCATTTTTTTGTTGGTGTTGTTTCATTATTATGCATGATTAATAAAGTTTTTTTGATACATTTTTAAATGGGTTCCTCTTTTGTTGGTTGTTATTATACTTGAGTGGTTAACCCTTTTTGTACGTAATTGGTTGTAAATATATTTTTTTCACGTTATCCCGGATATATATATTTTTGTAGGATAGTTGTTTGTTTCCTTGTGTCCTGTCCTGACTTACTGTCTTCAGGGGGTCTTCAAACTCCGGTCCTCTAGCTGTTGAGGAACTACAACTCCCATCATGCCCACTGTTATAGATTATATAAATGCATGATGGGAGCTGTGGTTTCCAAACAGCTGGAGGGCCGCAGTTTGAAGATCCCTAGATTGTGTTGATCCTTGTATGTCCTTACATAGCTATTAAGCCTTGTTCGTTTGGAAGGATATGTTCATATGGTGTAATTGTGGGCCGTACATCAGGGTGTGATTGAGTAGCAATATGCTGAAGCACGGCCTGCAATTACGGTAAAATCATAGCGCTCATTGATTGTTATGATAAGCAGGCGTTTTCCCTGACGCACAGTACACCCCGGGAGAAAGAAGTGGCACGATAGTGAATGGGGGCCGGCACAGAGCTCTTTAGAAGTGCGCGCCACTATACACCTGCAAGAAGCCGTGTGAACCTACCGGAACAGTATGGCACTGTTCACATGGCCTTTTTTGGGACGGATTTCAGTCTGTAATTCGCGCCGTACTGCGCGAATAACGGCTGAAATCCGTCCCAGTCATTACGGTAATCCACGGCTCCTCTCCCTGCTCGCACAATACGGCGAGTGGGGAGAGAAGGGACATGCTACTTACACACGGTGTATCCGTGCCGTGGATAATGCATGTCTATGGGGCCGGCGAGCTGCCGGCCCACCTGCCCCACCCCGCTCCCGCCCACGTACACACGGCGTAATTGCGGGACGAAATACGGCTACTTCATCTACAGACACATTAACACAGTACCATGGAGGAATTTCCTGGGCCCCAATGTCAGTTTACTGTGCTGCTGGTGTGATGGATTGACCCAACATGGAGATGTTCATACCATTGATATTGCTGTAAATCTTCTGAGCAAATATTTTCCCTGACTTGCCATGCTCCATGTGTGTTGCTATTCAGAGACAAATTGCACAAATTACAAAGCAGACATTTACAATCAAATTGTCATACTACAAAATTATTGTGTAAAGTGGCAAAAAAGTAACCAAGTATGGCAAACATTTGTTGCTAATGGCAGAAACTTGTGTCCATACAATATTAGCTCATTTCACTGTGACAATTTCTTTAACCCCCAGGCCTGAAAAGGCCTTAAAGGGGTTTTGCCACAATCTAATGTTGACATGGGATCCTCCAAAATGGGTATTTAATCACTTTTCTAAATATGTCATTAAAAAAAGTGAAGCCTCTGAGAGCTACAGCCTGACTTACATGCCTTTGGTTTCCTGACAGTTTACATTAGACAGGACCAGGAGCTGACAGGAGCTGATCTGGCCGCACTTGTGTGTTTTCACTTCTTATCTGATGGCAGGGAACATGAATGAGCTTTGAAGGGACTGGGGAGAAAAGATCCTGTGTCTTTGGTATAGAGAATCCACTGGTTGTAATGTAATTATCTGAGTAAACATGCAGAGGCACCCTGCTCAGCCCTCCTCTCCCCCCTGCAGCAGTTCGTGAACAAATGAAAGACACTGCCTGCTGAGAGCTTATCTTCTCTCCTGAGCAGATAAGAGGGAGAAACTTGTGCACAATACAGTTATCCCCTGTGGATTAGCCAAATAACATGTTTGCTCAAGTACAGAGACTATCAGGAACATGCATGGGAGGTGGAGTGATGACATCACAGAGGAGGTACTTGTTTTTTTAAACACAGAAACACAACGCCCCTTTTTCAAGCCTCAAGAGGGGAGTATCAGCCTGTTAGGTGAGGAACGCACTTCTTGGCAAAACCCCTTTAATGTCCAGCTAAATTACAGTAATAAGCTTTTCATTTTTTAAGTGACACAGTTGTATAAGGACTTATTTCATGTGGGAGAAGTTGTATTTTTTGTGGGCATGGTTTAAGTTTACGAATAAATTACTGTAGAATTTTTTAAATTTTTTTGCATTGTGAACATAAAATAAGTGTTTTTCTGCACTTGTTTTCTTTACACTATTCACATTTCACACTATATAACCTGTTAGATTAATTGTACCGGTTATTACGGTTGTGTGGATACCTAATATGTTTAGGTTTCTTTGGTGCTTAATGTATGCACAATATTTTTTCTTACATTTTTATTTTTATTTTGTAATGTATTTTCTTTATTTTTTCTACACTTAGTTTTTTTGTTTTTTTACTTTTTTTAATCCCATTAAGGGATAACTATTTTTCACTTTTTTTTTTTTTTTTTACACAAAATATACTCATAGTATACACATAGTATACTCTTGTATGCTAATACATTAGACTCTGTGTCAGTATGACACAGGCTGCAGTAAGGGCAGCACACAGTGTGCCCTGACCGCAAGCTTGCTATATAGACAGCTCTGAGGCTACTCTAGGTGCCCAGGGCTGACTGTAGAGACATTTCCCAGGTTCCATAAGGCCACAGGGAGACCTGATGACCCAATGGAGCCTTTGATTATGCCGTGGTCATGTCCTGTGGCACTCAAAATGTTAAACGCCAGGGATAGGAGGTTTCTTCCACATCCTGACGTTTACAGTGACTGCTCTTGGATCAGAGCTGTTAACTAAGGTTCAGTTTTTATCGCAGTAAAGGCGCTGTGAGCCACAAAACCCCTCTGTCTGTAGTGACGTTTTTTGGCAGCAGGTCGTTGTAAAGGGGGTTGTCCAGCAAATGAAAAGTATTGCTCATTAAAACCAGGATAGGCAAAAAATTGTTGTAAAAGGTTATACTTACCAAAGCTCTCCACCGTTGCTGCTGTAGTGCTCCTCGTGATCTGTTCCTTTTGACGTCTAGGTTCTTGCCGCGACATAGGAGAGGCTTACACTCTATACACTTACAATGGAGCACAAGGTTCCTCCTGTGTGTTGGGATGAGAACCCAAAAGCCAAGAGGCGCAAATTGCTAGGGAGCTCCAGAGCGGGAGTGATGGGGGACCTGTAGGTAAGTAAAACTTTTTTTTTACATTACCCACCCTGGCCACAGTGAGCATTCATTCATTTTTTGCTCAACAACTCCTTTAACCCCTTAAGCCGAACGCCTGAAAAGTAGTTAATGACCAAAAATTTTTTTAGTTTTGGCCTCCCTTTTCGTTTAAAAGTTGTAAATTTTTATTTTTCAATGAGCAGTTGGGTGGCCTCGTTTTTT
>JAODAL010028447.1:0-53303 GCA_025379985.1 Phyllomedusa bahiana | reverse complement strand
GCCTCCATAATTTGGGGTCGACCCGGGGTCCCCACCCCACAGCAAGGCCTCCTTTAAGTGGTCAGACCCGGGGCCCCATCCCAGCCAATGCCCCATAAGTGTTCAGACCGGAGGTCCCCATCCCAGCAGCACAGTGCCTCCATAAGTTTTCAGCCCTGGGTCCCCCCCGCAGCACAGGCCTCCAAAAGGTTCAAACCCAGGCCCCCCATCCCAGCAGAAAGGCCCCCAAAAGTGTGTCAGACCCGGAGGCCCCCACCAAGCACAGGCCTCCATAAGTTTTCAACCCGAGGTCCCCACCCAGCAGCACAGTGCCTCCATAATGTGTCAACCTGGAGGTCCCCACCCAGCAGCACAGTGCCTTTCCATAAGTGTGTCAGACCGGAGGTCCCCATCCAGCAGCAACAGGCCCCCATAAGTGTCAGACCCGGATTTCCCCACCCCACAGCACAGTGCCCCCAATTAGTGTGTCAGACCTGGAGGTCCCCATCCCAGCAGCACAGTGCCTCCATAAGTTGTCAGCCCCCGGAGGTCCCCACCCAGCAGCCAGTGCCTAAATTAAGTGTGTCAGACCCGGAGGTCCCCATCCCAGCAGCACTGCCTCCATTTAAGTGTGCAGACCTGGAGGTCCCCATCCCCCCACAGACTTCTATAAGTGTGCAACCTGGAGGTCCCCCTTTCCCAGCAGCAAGCCTTCTATAAGGGTCAGACCTGGAGGTCCCACCCAGCAGCAAAGTTTTCCCATAAGTGTGTCAGACCTGGAGGTCCCCATCCCAGCAGCACAGTGCTTCCATAAGTGTGTCAGACCTGGAGGTCCCCATCCCCGCAGCACAGTGCCTCCATAAGTGTGTCAGACCACGAGGTCCCCAACCCAGCAGCACAGTGCCTCCATAAAGTGTGTCAGACCTGGAAGCCCCATTCCCAGCAGCACAGTGCCTCCATAATTGTGTCAGCCCTGGAGGTCCCTTTCCCAGCACACAGTCCCTCCATAAGTGTGTCAGACCGGAGGTCCCTTTCCCAGCACACAGTGCCTCCATAAGTGTGTCAGCCCCGGAGGTCCCCATCCCAGCAGAAACAGTGCCTTCCATAAGTGTGTCAGACCCGGAGGTCCCCATCCCAGCAGCACAGTGCCTCCATAAGTGTGTCAGACCCGGAGGTCCCCATCCCAGCAGCAGAGGTCCCCATAAGTGTGTCAGACCTGGAGGTCCCCATCCCAGCAGCACAGTGCCTCCATAAGTGTGTCAGACCTGGAGGTCCCATTCCCAGCAGCACAGTGCCTCCATAAGTGTGTCAGACCTGGAGGTCCCCAATCCAGCAGCACCGTGCCTCCATAAGAGTGTCAGACCCGGAGGTCCCCATCCCACAGCAATGCCCCCTTTAAGTGTGTCAGCCCCGGGAGGTCCCACCCCAGCAGCAAAAGTGCCTCCAAAAGGTGTCAGACCCGGGAGGTCCCCATCCCAGCAGCACAGTGCCTCCATAAGTGGTCAGCCCCGGGAGTCCCCATCCCAGCAGCAAATGCCCCCAAATTAAGTGTGTCAAAACCCGGAGGTCCCCATCCCAGCAGCAGAATGCCTCCATAAGTGTGTCAGACCCGGAGGTCCCCATCCCAGCAGCACAGTGCCTCCATAAGTGTGTCAGACCCGGAGGTCCCCACCCCAGCAGCACAGTGCCTCCATAAGTGTGTCAGACCTGGAGGTCCCATTCCCAGCAGCACAGTGCCTCCATAAGTGTGTCAGACCCGGAGGTCCCCATCCCAGCAGCACAGAGCCACCATAAGTGAGTCAACGGAGGTCCCCACCCAGCAGCACAGTGCCCCCTTTAAGTGTGTCAAAACCCGTGAGGTCCCCATCCCAGCAGCACAGTGCCTCCAAAAGTGTGTCAGACCCGGAGGCCCCCCACCCCAGCACAGAAAGTGCCTCCATAAGTGTCAGACCCGGAGGTCCCCTCCCCAGCAGCAGAGGTCCTCCATAAGTGTGTCAGACCCGGAGGTCCCCATCCCAGCAGCACAGTGCCTCCATAAGTGTGTCTGACCCGGAGGTCCCAATCCCAGCAGCACAGTGCCTCCATAAGTGTGTCAGACCCGGAGGTCCCCATCCCAGCAGCACAGTGCCTCCATAAGTGTGTCAGACCTGGAGGTCCCCAACCCAGCAGCACAGTGCCTCCATAAGTGTGTCAGACCCGGAGGTCCCCATCCCAGCAGCAGAGGTCACCATAAGGGTGTCAGACCAGGAGGTACCCCTCCCAGCAGCACAGAGCCTCCATGAGTGTGGCAGACCTGGAGGTCCCATTCCCAGCACCCAACAGTGCCTCCATCAGTGTGTCAGACCCGGAGGTCCCCATCCCACGACCACAGTGCCTCCATAAGTGGGTCTGAACCGGAGTTCCCCATCCCATCAGCAGAATGCCTCAATTAGTGTGTCAGACCCGGAGGTCCCCATCCCAGCAGAAAGGGGTCCTCAAAAAGTGTGCAGCCCTGGGGGTCCCCATCCCACAGCACAGCGCCTCCATAAGTCTGTCAGACCGGGAGGTCCCCACCCCAGCAGCACAGTGCCTCCATAAGTGTGTCAGACCTGGAGGTCCCCAGCCCAGCAGCACAGTGCCTCCATAAGTGTGTCAGACCTGGAGGTCCCCATCCCAGCAGCACAGTGCCTCCATAAGTGTCAGACCCGGAGGTCCCATCCCAGCAGCAGAGTACTTCTATAAGTGTGTCAGACCTGGAGGTCCCCATCCCAGCAGCACAGTGCCTCCATAAGTGTGTCAGACCCGGAGGTCCCCATCCCAGCAGCACAGTGCCTCCATAAGTGTGTCAGACCCGGAGGTCCCCATCCCAGCAGCACAGTGCCTCCATAAGTGTGTCAGACCCGGAGGTCCCCATCCCAGCAGCACAGTGCCTCCATAAGTGTGTCAGACCCGGAGGTCCCCATCCCAGCAGCACAGTGCCTCCATAAGTGTGTCGACTGGAGGCCCCCATCCCAGCAGCACACTGCCTCCATAAGTGTGTCAGACATGGGGTCCCCACCCCAGCAGCACAGTGCCTCCATAAGTGTGTCAGACCCGGAGGTCCCCATCCCAGCAGCAGAGTCCTGCTCTGAGTGTGTCAGACCCGGAGGTCCCATTCCCAACAGCACAGTGCCTCCATAAGTGTGTCAGACCTGGAGGTCCCATTCCCAGCAGCACAGTGCCTCCATAACACACTTAGTATAAATTATCCTCACCGGGAAAACCAATGCTCCCCCTGCTGTCAGTGTGCCCCCGCCGCAGCCCTCGCATGCGGTTACATTTCATACAGTGATCTGGGTGAGTCAGCGGCGTTGTCCGTGGTTACAGCTCCCAGGTAATTGCACGGTCTGGTAGGAGTAATTATACGTTCACTGCTCATCCTCCTACAAGACGGGATCTTGGTCTCTTCATTCCCTGAGAATAGGAGCAGGACCATCCCCTGTATGGGAGCCCCATCCCCTGCAAGGGGAATGTGGACAGATAGATTGCATTAGGCCATTATGTAGAGCAGTGTTCCCCAACTCCAGTCCTCACTCCCCACCAACAGCTCATGTTTTCAGGATCTCCCACAGAATGCACTGATAATAATTAAATCACCTGTGCAATAAGGAAAGCCAGAAAACATGACCTGTTGGTGGGGCGTGAGGACTGGAGTTGGGGAGCCCTGATGTAGAGAGCTCGCAGTCCTGCCCCAGATCGGAGCAATGTGTGCACCCAGAATAACCAGACACCCTGGATTTAGAGGTGCAGCCCCCTGCCCACTCAGACATAGCACATCCCCCAAGAGGTTCCCCATTACGTTCTATCCATTCTTCTGTGACTAATCTCAGAGCATCTGATAGTCCAGCTCCTATTACAGATTTATCCATGCCAGCAACTCGCTGATTATACCTAATGATGCACTTCAGATTTGGTAGGAACATGGCTTGAGCATTTTTTGGCCAAAAACATGCGAACCAAGAATCTCAAAGTTTTTTTCATATATTGTAGATAGCAGAAAATGCTTCTTTGGAGATTTCCATGTATTTTTTGCCCTTTTAGCAGTGGTGTGCCACTGGCATTGGACTGTGCGCATATATATATGTGACGCAGCCATGCCAGTGGCACCCAGGTTCGCAGTTTTTTTTTTTTTCAGAAATGTTTTTTTGTGCATAACTAAACATTGTATTTGGCATATATTTGCTTTTAAACTATATAAGGAGGGGTGGATGCCTCCATCTTGGTTTCCTGTACCCGCCCACCTACACAGGCTGTTATATTAATGCACTATGCTTTGTAAGGTAGGTGCTTTTTTTATTTTTCTCTCTGCATTTTGGAGGCCGTTTGGCACAGTAAAGGTTTTGAAGTTGACCCAGGGAGAGATAAGAAAATAGACCACCCGCCTGAGATCCCGTTGTAAGCCGGGGGTGGCTTGAGCATTTTTTGGCCAAAAACATGTGAACCAAGAATCTCTAACTTTTTTTTCTCTTCACACAGTACACAGCCGAGCTGGTTGCTGGTCCTGGGGCAGAGCTGGACCCGAGTGAAGTCACGATCCAGGGCTGTGAGTGCCAGGGGCTGCGCTGCTTGCCAGGGGCATGTGCCTGCCTGCCACATGGTGAGAACTACCGCCACCGCCGGTTACACAGCAGCCAGAACGCCATCCTGGAGTGTAACATCCTGTGTGGCTGCGGGGAATCTTGCAGCAACCGAGAGACCCAGCAAGGACTGCAGTTCCAGCTCCAGGTGTGCCCGGTGCCCGGGAAGGGTTGGGGCCTCTTCACCCAGGACCACATACCCAGCGGGCGTTTTGTTTGTGAATATGCGGGTGAGGTCCTGGGTCCGGAGGAAGCACGGCGCAGGATCCAGGCCCAGGACCCTGAAGACAACAACTACATCATTGCTGTACGTGAGCACCTTCACAGCGGGCGCATCCTAGAAACATTCATAGACCCCACCTATCTAGGCAATATAGGGAGGTTTCTGAACCATTCATGCCTACCTAACCTGGTTATGGTGCCAGTCCGTACCCACTCCATGGTGCCCAGGCTGGCATTGTTTGCGGCTCGGGATGTACAGGCCAGGGAAGAGTTATGCTATGATTATTCAGGAATGGCTTTTAATTTCACCCCCAACTCCAAGATGCACAGTGACCACAGTCAGGGCGAAGAAAGGGGGAGCAGCCAGCACAAGAAGTGTCTGTGTGGCACTGCCCCCTGCTCTGGGTATTTGCCTTTTGATGCCACACTGTATAAAGCAGCAACATAAACTGACCCATCTGATACCCACTATATTGACTGTGCCAACCAAAGTCCTCTCCACTGAAGTATCTGCAGAAAATGAAAGCGTGGCTGTGGGTGAAGCCAGATACAATTAAATCTCAAGACTGAAGCACAGAAGGTGATAGAAGAATCGTACACACATAAGGCCATGTTCACACTGTTTATTTGCAGGGTGTAATTACACCCCGCAATTACGCCGTGGGGGTGGGAGGCCGGCAGACACCTCGCCGGCCCATAGACTATCATTACTAGCGGCATGTGTACGCCGCTAGAAAATGACATGTCCCTTATCTCCGCCCGCGGCGGATTCGCCGAGCAGGGAGAGGAGGTGTAATCCATAGTTCTCTATGAGAACTGTGGATTACCGTAATGACTGGGACGTATTCCAGACGTAATTTGCGCACTCCAGCGCATAATTACGCACTGAAATACGTCCCATTTTAAGCCGTGTGAACATAGCCTTAGAGTGGTTGGTGAGACACCTGACCGCCCGCCCACGCACGTACCCCCGAGCAGCCAGCAGTGTGTGGTGGAGGGCAGCGGACGCCTAGTCTGGCATTACATGCAGTGGTCACATTGCAGTCCTTGCTCTCTTTGAGATGACTTCAGCCATTGTTAATGGCAGTATGTTTAATTGTGGTAAGACCAGGTTCATACCTGGGTCCGAGGTTCTGTTCAAAGCCTCTATCACAGATTTCATTAAAAATAGCATGGCAGATAAGAGTTATTTCTTCTCTTAAAACAGATATGTCAGACTCCTTTTTACTGAGGGCGACATCAGCGTTAGACTATGTTCACACTGCGTAATTGCAGCACGTACAGTACGCACCGCAATTACGGGTGATTTGGGAGTCGCGCTGATCAGCACGTACTCCCGAAGCACGGGGGCCGCCGGCCCCATAGACCTTCATTACTCGCGGCGCGTAATCACCACAGATAATTGACATGTCACTTATCTCTCCGTGTGTACAATACGATCGTATTGTATGGGTGGGGAGACGAGGTGTTATCTGTAGTTCTCTATGAGAGCTATGGATTAACGTAATTGCGGGGTGCCCGCAAATCCGCGGCAAAATAAGCCGTGTGAACATACCTTTATGGTTGTTAAAGGGCCAGGGTGGCCTGGTTAGAGCTGTCGGAGCTGTGCCACTTCCTGTGAGTTATTGAACAAAGCGGTGTGGAAGTGTGCACTGAATCACATCCAAGATGGCGTCTGCTCCCTGAGCTGCCGCTAGTGCGTCCTCCTGGAAAAGTGTAGAGCCAGTCCATGTCCATCACTGCTCTGTGTGTCTAAGCTCAAGAGGGCCACATTCGAGCACAGGGCCTTCAGTTTGATAAATATCATTTAAAATGACGGAAACCCAACTGACCCCATTGTTGTCAGTGGGGTCTGTTGGGTGTCTTTTGTGTCTGTCCTGAAACAGATAAGATTTCCACCTCTCCCATGGAGGCGGAGATGTGAATCTGTCCTAACGCGCAGCCACATCATGGAGAACCTGTCACTTGGTTTATCCCCCGCCCCCCTTGCTGAGGACAGCACAAGCTAGTGTCAGACATAATGTTTCCAGCGCTGTGTCCCTTAGGGCGCATCATCACCGAACTGGACAAATACCAGTCGGTTTATCCGGTTTTTGGGCCGTACACACGGCCACGGGGCGATGGCTTTTGTCCGCACTTAGCGGAGCTAAGCCCTCCCCCTTCACATTTACTTGTTCATATTCTGTCCGAAAACCGGACGGAAGAATGAACAAGCACAATGTTTTTCGTGCGACCGGCAGTTTGAAAAACCACCAGGCGGAAAACCCGTGCTTTTCCATAGAGCCCCATGTAAAAGTTTGCGGCCGGTTTTTAAGCTCTTTAAGCTGATGTCATCCTGAAGAACACCATGAGTCACGGGTCAGTTCAGTTTTGGCCATGATGCCATCTCTGACTTAGGCTTGGTGCACACTACTTTTGACCAGAAGTCAAAACATGTACGTTACAACATATACGCTAAAGGTATACCAGACGTGCACTGTTTGGCGCAGATGTATGGCATCTATTTTTTCTACTGGCAGTCACCCATTTTTCCCTGCAATTTGGGTGGGTAGGTTTATACAGTGGTGGCGAAAAGTATTGGCACCCCTGCAATTCTGTCAGATAATACTCAGTTTCTTCCTGAAAATTATTGCGATCACAAATTCTTTGGTATTAATATATTCATTTATTTTGCTTGCAATGAAAAAACACAAAAGAGAATGAAACAAAAATCAAATCATTGATCATTTCACCCAAAACTTCAAAAATGGGCCGGACAAAAGTATTGGCACCCTCAGCCTAATACTTGGTAGCACAACCTTTAGCCAAAATAACTGCGAACAACCACTTCCGGTAACCATCAATGAGTTTCTTACAATGCTCTGCTGGAATTTTAGACCATTCTTCTTTGCAAACTGCTCCAGGTCCCTGAGATGTGAAGGGGGCCTTCTCCAAGCTGCCATTTTTGAGATCTCTCCACAGGTGTTCTATGGGATTCAGGTCTGGACTCATTGCTGCCACTTTAGAAGTCTCCAGTGCTTTCTCTCAAACCATTTTCTAGTGCTTTTGAAGTGTGTTTTGGGTCATTGTCCTGCTGGACGACCCATGACCTCTGAGGGAGACCCAGCTTTCTCACACTGGGCCCTACATTATGCTACAAAATTTGTTGGTAGTCTTCAGACTTCATAATGTCTTGCACACTTTCCAGCTCCTTTCCCATAATGCCTTGTGATATGCAGATGCTTAGTAGTGGGCTAAAAGGCAACCAAAACACTACACACCTTAACTGGTGCTCTCCATAAGGAGAGATGTTCCCCTTCTCTTGCACACGGTAAAGCAGTCCAGTGCCAGAGGCAGCAAAGCAACCCCAAAACATCAGGGAACCTCCGCCATGTTTGACTGTAGGGACTATGTTCTTTTCTTTAAATGCCTCTTTTTTTTTTTTTCCTGTAAACTCTGCTAATGCCGTTTCCCAAAAAGCTCTACTTTTGTCTCATCTGACCAGAGAACATTCTTCCAAAACATTTCAGGCTTTCTCAGGTAAGTTTGGGCAAACTCCAGCCTGGCTTTTTTATGTCTCGGGATAAGAAGTGGGGTCTTCCTGGGTATCCTACCATACAGTCCCTTTTCATTCAGACACCGACGGATAGTACGGGTTGACACTGTTGTACCCTCGGACTGCAGGGCAGCTTGAACTTGTTTGGATGTTAGTCGAGGTTCTTTATCCACCATCTGCACAATCTTGCGTTGAAATCTCTCGTCAATTTTTCTTTTCCGTCCACATCTAAGGAGGTTAGCCACAGTGCCATGGTCTTTACATCTAGGGAGGTTAGCCACAGTGCCATGGGCTTTACATCTAGGGAGGTTAGCCACAGTGCCATGGGCTTTACATCTAGGGAGGTTAGCCACAGTGCCATAGGGAGGCTAGCCACAGTGCCATGGGCTTTACATCTAGGGAGGTTAGCCACAGTGCCATGGGCTTTACATCTAGGGAGGTTAGCCACAGTGCCCATGGGCTTTACATCTAGGAGGTTAGCCACAGTCCATGGGCTTTACATCTAGGAGGTTAGCCACAGTGCCATAGGGAGGCTAGCACAGTGCCATGGGCTTTACATCTAGGGAGGTTAGCCACAGTGCAATAGGGAGGCTAGCCACAGTGCCATGGGCTTTACACTTCTTGATGACACTGCGCACGGTAGACACAGGAACATTCAGGTCTTTGGAGATGAACTTGTAGCCTTGAGATTGCTCATGCTTCTTCACAATTTGGATTCTCAAGTCCTCAGACAGTTCTCTGGTCTTCTTTCTTTTCTCAATGCTCAATGTGGTCCACACAAGGACACAGGACAGAGGTTGAGTCAACTTTAATCCATGTCAACTGGCTGCAAGTGTGATTTAGTTATTGCCAACACCTGTAAAGGCTTTTGCACACGACGTTTTGGATGCATTTTATGGATCCGTTTTTAACCTGCGAAAACTGGATGCAAACTGCATCCAAAAAGCAGATCCAGAAAACGCAACAGCTGATCCTTTTTTGGATGCGTATTGGATGCTTTTTGCATGCGTTTTACGGATCCGTTTTTTCAATGCTTTATTTAAATCAACCTTTCAAACTGCAATTTAAAATATAATATAACCTATCAATGACCAAGAAAAAACCCTTTTTTTACCTAGTGTCAATCAACTGTATATACACGTATGATTTTAGAACCCCCTTCCCCTCCTCCTATTTTTTTTTTTTTTTTAAATCAACCAATAGTTTTCAAACTCAGAGACCCGACGTCCATGTGCATCCGGTGGTATGCTGGGGGCTGTGGCACTGACATTATCCTCCTCTCCTTTACCCATGTAGAATGAAGGCATTTTCCAATAGCACATTGCATCAGAAAAATTAGCCCTCCCATTAAAATGATACAAAATATAACTCAAACAAATTTTATATTTAATCTAAATACAATGCGTTTTACGGATGCGTTTTTTGGCATCGAAAGCGGATCCAAAACGCACCCAAATGTATGCTGCGCTTTTGGATCCGCTTTCGGGATGCCAAAAGCGCACTCCGTTATTTCCTATGGGGATTTCTCTTGCGTAAAACGCAAGAAGAATTGACATATCCATTCTTAAAGCGGATCGCGAAAAGCGCATCGGCGATCACTCGTGTGAACAGCGATGCGCTTTTGCCATTGAAAGCAATGTTAATCACACTGACAATTGTTAGATCCGTTTTGCGGATCTGTAAAACGGATCACAAAAATGTTGTGTGAACAAGCCCTTAGGTGCCACAGGTAAGTTACAGGTGCTGTTAATTACACAAATTAGAGAAGCATCACCTGATTTTTCAAACAGTGTCAATACTTTTGTACACCCCCTTTTTTATGTGTGGTGTGGAATTATATCCAATTTGGCTTTATGACAATTCTTTTTGTGGTTTTCCATTGAAGACAAATTAAATGAAGATAATAATACCAAAGAATTTGTGATTGCAATCATTTTCAGGAAGAAACTGAGTATTATCTGACAGAATTGCAGGGGTGCCAATACTTTTGGCCACCACTGTATTTGACGGATACAAATGTTTACAACATGGGCACATACACTAGGATACATTTTCCATTCACACTTTTAAAAAAATATATAGTGTAATGTATACGTTTTTTTCCAGTAGAAAAAAAGCGCAGCCCCCTGCATCTTCCATCAGTTAAAATTTAAGGGATATTTGACGGGAAGTGTAAAGATGCGCACAATGTCAATGTACGTTGCACATCGTCCCCCTATATGAGTCAATGAACCCGTTAACGCTTACGTTTTTACTTGCGTCAGAACGGATCCGTCATCTGTTCAAAATAACATAGTGTGCACCAAGCCTTACAGTGCATTTCCATTGTACGGCAAATGTGTCGGGTGGGGGCCTGGCATTTTGGTCCCTGATAAGCGGCTTATGACTTCTATCAACAGTGACACACCCCTTCCTTTTTCCAAAAACACACACCAGTGCACCGAGGGATTGAGTGATCCATGAGCATCTGATTCTAAAACCAATAGGGCCGGGGTCCCATTATGAAGGAATCACAGGCAAACGATACTGTGGCTTCAGTACCTGAATGAGTGTGCCAGCGACGTCGTACTCACACTGCTATTGACAACCATGGTGCTGTCACATTGTGGAACAGCAGGTCCTGGAAATGAGACGACCACTACCATGAAAAATAATGAAAAAAAATATACAGGCAGTCCCTTAGTTACAAACGGGGCCTAAATGGGCATGCTGGCACTTTTAGTTCCATAGCAGATAATAGCTGTGTAACGACAAGTTGCAGCATGCCACAGCAGCACATGAGGTGAAAATGAGGCGAAAGGGTAGAGGGTACAGACAGCAAAACAAATGTAAAAACTCTTTCCTGCACTATCTGAAACTAAAAAAAACAAAACCTTTTGTGCTGGAGTTATATTTAATAACTATATCTGTTCCGACTTGCATACAAATTCAGCTTAGGAACAAACCTACAGTCCTATCCTGTTCATAACCCAGGGGCTGCCAGTGTATGTGTGTGTGTATATATATATATATATATATATAATTTATTACAATTCTCAGACAGCAGCACTAAAACCATACAAACATTGAACATTTGAACTGCATTACTGCTATCCTTTATACATACATAAAATTAAGGTTTTTAGTGTGCTTCTATACAACCTTGACGTGGCAGGGGGTCATATGTAAATACATACTAAAAACCTTTATGCATGTGTGGATAGCAGTGATGCACTTTAAATGTTCCACACGTTTAATGTTTGTATGGGTTTTTGGGTTTGAAAATTATAATTATATATTTTTTGTGCTACAGTTTGTCCTATTTTTTAATATGTATGTATATAATAAAACTATTATTTTTGTATCTTTTGGATCATTTTTAGGGTGCATCGGATGTGGTATTTACAGATCATTTATAACCGGGAAGGGGGGGGAGAGTAATAAGATTCTCATTCCCAGCCCTCCTACTGATAAGGCGTTGCGCTCTCTCTATATTGTGCTGTGAAGGTCTCTTCCTCGAGTCTTTGTTCCCATATACAATGTGTGTGAAGTCTCTACCAGCGGTGGGCAGATCCAGCAGCTGTGTCTCATCATAGATGCTGCTTATTATAGCACAGGAGGCAGGAACCTTTCCACCCCCAGATATCTTATTATCTGATACACAGAAGAGAATCACAAAATAAATTTTATTATCTCTGTACAATGAATACAAGGGAAACTGTGTTCTTCATTGGTCCATAGTGAGGTATTAGTGCCAGCTGTTTGGTGTCAGGTTGCCCCGGGCTCAGGTTGGCATTCCTGTTTGTGAAGTGCCCACTAGGGTTACCTGCATTAATTGGCACTGGATGCGCAGCGGAATCCAAGGTTGGAGGACGAGCTGTCAGGGGTGTTCTGACTGCGAGCGGCGCAGCGATATCTGTAGCAATAAGACTGAAGGGAGAGATAGAAGGTGAACAATAAAACATGACGCCATGACCATTATTACTACCCACAAAATACCACTCTACCTCATTGTATCTATTGGCACTGGTAGTACACAGTCAGTGCTCTCAATGACCCCACCACCACCTCTAAATGAGGCTAGAATTTCCTATTAAAGGGACTCTATTGCCAATTATTTTAGTTTTTTTTTTACTAATTAAAAGAAGATAGTGAGAGATTCTTTTCTTATTGGTTTTTATTGTACCGTGTTTCCCCGAAAATAAGACACCCCCGAAAGGAAGACACTACATAGTTTGTCAGGCCAAAAAAAGACATACATCCATCCAGTTCAGCCCATTTGTTAAAGTGTTGTTAAAGTGTTGATCCAGAGGAAGGCAAAAACCCCCATGAGGTAGAAGCCAATTGTCCTCATGTTAGCATAGCAGAGATTTTGTTGAATTCCCTAATATAAGGCACCCCCCGAAAATAAGACATAGCAGAAATCATAAGAGGGTTGAAGGACCTGTGAAGGGAGGTCATGTGACTGATGTCACCACAGGCCCCAAACATCCAAAGGAAAGTAGACAGAAAGTACATGTAAGTAACAGAGGGGAGGGGGTGGGGGTGACAGAGGAATGATACTGACACACACCTCACAGGATGGCTGATAGGGCATGCTGGGACTTCTAGTTCTACAGGTCCCAGCATGTCACATTTGCCATCCTTTGAGATAAGTCACTGCAGCTGCCATAAAATGTCCTTTACATACATATATCCTATGGTTTGTACACACACACTAGTATAGCATGCTATAATTTATTCATGGAAAAATAAGACACCCCCTGAAAGTAAGACGTAGCACATTTTTAGGAGCAAAAATTAATACGGTGTCTTATTTTCGGGGAAACTGGGTAGATTTGTTTATTTCAGTTGTCTGTATAAGATTATGGGGGAGCTGAGCTGCTTTTAACAGCATTTGGAGAGATGCTTTACAGCAGCTTCATGGACATAGGAGCCTGTGAACAGGAGCAGACCCGATGACTTCTATACGGGAGTTTTCTAGGCATGATCTGTGACCTGGGAAGAAGTCAGTGTGCAGAGAGGGGGAGCTGTGTCTGTCTCTTATTGTGACAGGTGTAATCCTGCTTGTGCTCATAATGAGGGGACAGCAGAAAAGGAAGTGTCAGACTATTATTAGGCCTAGTGGCCAAAGTGAAAACTGCAAGATTTCAGGATTTTTACTAAATATTGATAGATATGGAAAATAAAAAAAAAACAAAAATTCTTTAAAAATGTGTTTAACATAAAAACCGGAATTAACAATAGCTCATGATACATTCTTTTAAACCTGCCTTTCAAAATAGGCTCACACTGACACCATCAGCATTGATTGGACAATGTCAGACTGGGCATGGATACATCCCCTAATTAGTAACACCCAGCTGACAGATTCAGTAACATATTTCCAAGAGGAACATCACAACACAGAGATATTAGTGAAGATGCTCCAGACTTCTTATTTCACAGGGAACCCAAGTATCTGCTAAAACAAATCTGTCTTGTCGCAGGTCGTTTCAACATAGTATTTTCTCAGTACTATCTATACCTATTAGAACAGACCCTCAGCAGGATTCTGTCTTTAGTTAAAGGGGTTATCCCATCTCGTAATTTCTGAGGCCATCTTGTAGTGCACTACACGACGCAGTCTTCAGAGAGTAGAGAGATGGCAGTGCTTGCACGGTACCATTTGTAAAATATGAGACAAGGGGCAGGCGGCCTGAAGCTGAGCCACACGTCATCTTTATTAGCCACATGTCGTGTTGAGTTTATGTGATGTTCCAGGAAGTACTAGATGCCAAGGACCTGCAGAAACCAAAACGTGAAGCAGTGGTGTCGCTCAAAACAGTGTGTCCGGATTTGCTGCACAACTGACAGCACACTAGAAAGCAAAGGGTGGCCGCCTGATGGCTGGCCATATATAAAGTGCTAGTACAGCAGTGATTTACATAGGGCTGCTGCAGGGTTTCTTCTGCAGGAGGAGCGGGGTTATTAGGGTCTGTGCCACCTGACCACATGTAGAAATTGTGCACAGAAAAGACCATTGATCGTTGTGGGGTTGTGCTCAGTGATACAGACCACAAATTAGACAATACTGGACCTAACATATAACTTTTAATATATATCGTTAAAATATCCTATAATACCCTACACTTAACCCTATGTACCTACACTTAATCCTACCTATCCAAAATAAAGGGGACCCCATCCCAACAAAGACGACCCCAACAGGAACCTAGCCTACTTATAAAATACCCTAATACACCCTATCCGTAACAAAGACTACCAAAATCATATGTGTATAAACAAAAAGAAACAGGATATCTATATACACATGGATATATATACAAAAATCGCTACACTAATGTTCATACCCCCAATATACACAGAAGGGCCAACGCGTTTCTTCCCCAGATACTGGGATTCATCAAAGTCAAACAATGGGGCTCAAAATTTTACCTACAGCAGATTAAGTATATAGGTAGCCATGGAATAATTGAGGTACCCAAGTGTAAAAAAACATGCAGCGGGACCATATACAATATATTACTAAACTCCTGCATAAATACATTGCCCACGATAATATTGATCTCCTTTAGCTGATATTCATCTCCTTGGATAGGAAGGACCTAATGGTAATGTATTGATGCAGGCAGGGCTGTGGAGTCGGCAAGCCGAAGCCCCGACTCAGACTCCTCAATTTCCCAAACCTCCGACTCCTGACTCCCTCATACACGGCGCATGTTTAAGTGATAACTTTACTGTAGTAAAATGGTAACATCCGACTGTTCATCACCTTATGATACAATAATCAAGCTATTAAGGTAGAACAGACACTGAGAAGCAAAATGGTAACAATGTTTTGATCTTTTGAACACTTGTGGGTAGAGTTAAAGAAAAAGCTGTATTTGTATCCAAGTCCAGTCTGCACCAACATTGGGAATGTGTAGAAGAGACCTGGGATCAGATTTTGATCAAGACATGCTTTAATCTGATCCAGAGCCCAGAAGGATTCAAGCAGTATTGAAAACCAAAGGTGGATTTCCCAAATACTAACAAAATAATAAAAATTATCATTTTGATTTTTAGGAGCAAAACAGTAACAATGCAGTTACAGGAAAGAATCTGCAGAACTAAGCAGATGCTAAATACTTTCAAGTAAAATTTATGTATAAGATAGGTAAGATGACTGTATATAAAATGACAGTAGCCTCATGCACAAAGCTGTAGTGGATGGTGAGATATGGAACCTGAAAGTCACAAGTTCATACCATTGTTACCATTTTGCTTGTCAGTGTAAAATATATTTATTGGATATGACTGTAAATATGCAGAACACTGCAGGAACATTTGTGGAGTCTCTGAATGTGTTCTGAGAAATAGCATTGCCTACACCAGATCCTGCATACATAACCTCACATCTGATCTCAAGATTTTCAGGCTACAGAACGGCCTCTCTACACTAACTTGGGTGGGGGGCAAAGCGGTGACCAAAGGGGCAACATCTCTAACAATGTCAGGGTATAAAGGAATTGCCTCAGCCACAGTCAGGTCTGATGAATGGTTGATCGTCTACTTCTTTGAAAGCAGATGAAAAATTTAGCTAAAATCTCTTTCCCCTGGGAGCAGAATCTTTTCCCCTGGGCAGCGCTTTGCCTGCTCCATGTCATCAATTACACTCCTCATGTGATGAGGCTGAAGATATGGGAGCAGCAGCACCGGCAGGACCCAATTCCTCTTGCTCATTGCATCGAACTAACTGGACCAACTTATTATATATTTTGGGAGTCGGTCCATTTTATTCTGACTCCGACTCCTGCAAAATAGGCTCCGACTCCACGACTCCGACTCCACAGCCCTGTATGCAGGAGTTTAGTAATATATTGTATATGGTCCCGCTGCATGTTTTTTTTACACTTGGGTACCTCAATTATTCCATGGCTACCTACAGTTAGGGCCAGAAATATTTGGACAGTGACACAAGTTTTGCGAGTTGGGCTCTGCATGCCACCACATTGGATTTGAAATGAAACCTCTACAACAGAATTCAAGTGCAGATTGTAACGTTTAATTTGATGGGTTAAAAAAAATATCTGATTGAAAATGTAGGAATTGTACACATTTCTTTACAAACACTCCCCATTTTAGGAGCTCAAAAGTAATTGGACAAATAAACATAACCCAACCAAAATATTTTTAGTTTCAATATTTTGTGGCGAATCCTTTGGAGGCAATCACTGCCTTAAGTCTTGAACCCATGGACATCACCAAACGCTGGGTTTCCTCCTCCTTAATGCTTTGCCAGGCCTTTACAGCCGCAGCCTTCAGGTCTTGCTTGTTTGTGGGTCTTTCCGTCTTAAGTCTGGATTTGAGCAAGTGAAATGCATGCTCAATTGGGTTGAGATCTGGTGATTGACTTGGCCATTGCAGAATGTTCCACTTTTTGGCACTCATGAACTCCTGGGTAGCTTTGGCTGTATGCTTGGGGTCATTGTCCATCTGTACTATGAAGCGCCGTCCGATCAACTTTGCAGCATTTGGCTGAATCTGGGCTGAAAGTATATCCCGGTACACTTCAGAATTCATCCGGCTACTCTTGTCTGCTGTTATGTCATCAATAAACACAAGTGACCCAGTGCCATTTAAAGCCATGCATGCCCATGCCATCACGTTGCCTCCACCATGTTTTACTGAGGATGTGGTGTGCCTTGGATCATGTGCCGTTCCCTTTCTTCTCCAAACTTTTTCCTTCCCATCATTCTGGTACAAGTTGATCTTTGTCTCATCTGTCCATAGAATACTTTTCTAGAACTGAGCTGGCTTCTTGAGGTGGTGTTCGGCAAATTTAACTCTGGCCTGTCTATTTTTGGCATTGATGAATGGTTTTCATCTAGATGTGAACCCTTTGTATTTATTTTCATGGAGTCTTCTCTTTACTGTTGACTTAGAGACAGATACACCTACTTCACTGAGAGTGTTCTGGACTTCAGTTGATGTTGTGAACGGGTTCTTCTTCACCAAAGAAAGTATGCGGCGATCATCCACCACTGTTGTCATCCGTGGATGCCCAGGCCTTTTGGAGTTCCCAAGCTCACCAGTAAATTCCTTTTTTATCAGAATGTACCCGACTGTTGATTTTGCTATTCCAAGCATGGCTGCTATCTCTCTGATGGATTTGTTCTTTTTTTTCAGCCTCAGGATGGTCTGCTTCACATCAATTGAGAGTTCCTTTGACCGCATGTTGTCTGGTCACAGCAACAGCTTCCAAATGCAAAACCACACACCTGGAATCAACCCCAGACCTTTTAACTACTTCATTGATTACAGGTTAACGAAGAAGACGCCTTCAGAGTTAATTGCAGCCCTTAGAGTCCATTGTCCAATTACTTTTGGTCCCTTAAAAAAGAGGAGGCAATGCATTACATAGCTATGATTCTGAAACCCTTTCTCCAATTTGGATGTGGAAACTCTCATATGGCAGCTGGGAGTGTGCACTTTCACCCCATATT
This sequence comes from Phyllomedusa bahiana, assembly GCA_025379985.1. Taxonomy (NCBI): domain Eukaryota; kingdom Metazoa; phylum Chordata; class Amphibia; order Anura; family Hylidae; genus Phyllomedusa; species Phyllomedusa bahiana. The sequence goes on along the minus strand of JAODAL010028447.1, from coordinate 35,505 downwards.
ATATATATAATTCTAGTTCTGAACATGTTTTTGAAAACAGCTAAAATAACAAAACTTGTCACTGTCCAAATATTTCTGGCCCTAACTGTATATACTTAATCTGCTGCAGGTAAAATTTTGAGCCCCATTGTTTAACCCTGATGAATCCCAGTATCTGGGGAAGAAATGTGTTGTATATATATTCACGTGTATATAGATATCTTGCTTCTTTTTGTTTATACACATATGATTTTGGTAGTCTTTGTTACGGATAGGGTGTATTAGGGTATTTTATAAGTAGGCTAGGTTTCGGTTGGGGTCGTACTTGTTGGGATGGGGTCCCCTTTATTTTGGATAGGTAGGGTTTAGTGTAGGTACATAGGGTTAAGTGTAGGGTATTATAGGATATTTTAATGATCTATATTAAAAGTTATATTTTAGGTCAAGTATTTTCTATTTTGTGGTCTGTGTCTTTAAGTACTATGAAAATACTGGCATGAGGTATTGTGAGGATTCCCAGTCCTCTATTTGTTTTCTCGGGGCTGTGCTCAGCCAGGTTACTTTCAGTCTGGGTACTGAATGTCAGAAAGAACTCGCCCCTCATATGTATACTCACCTTAAATCCACTGTGCCGCCATTCCTACTCTCCGCCTGTCATCTTCCAAAGGGGAAGCCACCACTGCAGCAGCCACACGTCACCATTCGGAGTACTTCCCAGAGATGACGTCAATGACATGTGACTTCCAAATACTGACATTGGGTCTGGTCCCATGATTGCTGCAGTGGCCAAAACCAGAATAAAACAGAAGACAGGTGGAGAGAGCCAGGAGACACATATCTGAAATGATTGGTATGTGAGGGGGCGAGTGTGTATTTTTTTTCCCTTCTAGCCTCAACTCCATACTGCAAAGTAAAAAGAAAAAAAAAAGGTGGACAACCCCTTTGAGGTTGATGTCGCTAGTGACCATATTGGAATGAATTTCCAGCGGAGGGAAGTCCTTAAACCACATCCAAAAAAGGTAGATTCCCCTTAAAGGCATTTATTGGTGTTGTACAACATTAGTAGGTGAGCAATTATCAATCACCTATGGATAACCATGGTTTATTCTTGCATTATCACCCTCTGATCTCAATTTTTAAAACTTTGTTGTGCATAGCTGGGCACATGTAGAGATACAGAGATGTTGTCTCCACAGGTTCTCAATATAGAGTAGAGGGCCACTATGAGGGGCTGCCCTCCATCTTCCACTAGTGGCTCACTACACATCCCTATAGATCAATCCCCACACTGTAAGAGATCAGCTGTAAAGGTGCCATGTGCTGGAAGCTCAGCAAATAGACCAAATGTTAGAATCAGAGAAACCTCTCTCACCTTGTGGCACATGTAGGACCCTCCTTTTTTCACTTTGTCCTTTCCTGAGCTTGGTCCTTTCTGCAGAACATAATGTTACAAGAATAATGAATAAGAAATCAGGAACTTTTTGGACACCGCAAGGAAGAGACAGGATTTAAAGGGTAATGTCCCTTTTGGAAGAAACCATTATTTTAATCCACTGAATATGTAAAAACAGTTACCCTCTGTCCTTACCCTGTGCCTTCAACTGCAGCTGCATTTCATTTGAATTTATAGCATTTCTGTTAGGTTTTATTTAGGCTTGTTTACACATTTTCTTATAGTAAGGCCTCGTTCACACGGCTTATTCTGCCGCGTATTGGCGCCGTACTGCGTGCCGGATTTGCGCTTCAGTACGGCGCCAATCCGCGGCAGCACTTACGGTAATCCACTGCTCTCATTGAGAACAGTGGAATCCGTCGCTCCTCCCTGCTCGGCAAATCCGCCGCGGGGGGAGAAAGTGACATGCACATTATTTACGGCGCGGACAATGCATTGTCTATGGGGCCGGGAGCGGCGCCCCCGCCGCGCTCCGGACCCGCCCCCGTCCCGCCCCTTATTCACGGCGGATTTGTGCGCTCAATATGGCGCACAAATCCGTCGGGAATAAGCCTTGTGAACACGGCCTTAGGGTACGTTCATACATCGTAATTGCAGGGTGTAAAATGGGCGCGTAATTGCGCTACAATACACCCGAAATGCGCGCCGCAGTCACGGTAATTTATAGCTCTCATAGAGAGCTATGAATTATGTCCGTCTCCCCCGGCATACATTACAATCGTATTATGCGCCGCTGATCATGAAAGTGAATGGGACCGCCCCTCGTGCGCTTTAGAAGTACGTGCCGGACAGCACGTACTTCTTTTTTTTTTTATTAACAAATAAAACTTTATTTGAAGGACCAATAAAAGGTACATAAGCATATTCCTTACACAATATGGCTAACCGCCTCATCCGTGACCGTTATCTCCGGACAATAACATATCAATACACATGTGCAGTTATATGACTTTTAACAAAAACCAAAAAGTTCTATGAGAACATACCCAAGAGATTACTCAGAATGATCACAACCAATACTACAACCAGAAGGGAATAAATCCCAAAATCGTAAAAACCGTGAACAGAACACTATTATTATCTCAGTTGTTCAAGTGAGCTCTATTCAGTTCAATAGAAAGGCCAGATGATCCAACAGGCAAGTATGTTTCATACCCATTGCGAAAGTTACCCAAAAGAGTACATGTAAAAGACACCGCCCGGGACGACCACACCCTAAGGACTCGGGGGACCATTATATTCCAGGGCCCCTAACCGACCCACCGTGCCAGAGGAGCTCAACTATCTTCCCCATATCCTATCAAATTTGCCCTCTTTATTCCTATGTTTAAGCAACCATTTCTGATGTGGTAGCATGCTATTAATCAGTCCCATCCACTCATCCACCAAAGGGGGGACAGCACGTAATTCTAAAACACCTGACGTATTGCGGCGCGTACAATGTGCACCGCAATACGCCGTGTGAACATACCCTAACATTTAACCCCCTTGGGACTAGGCTTGACTGCTTGTACCATATACTTAGGTACCTATGTACTGCAGTATATAGTGGCTTCATTAATTTTCTACTACACCTTGACTCTAATCATGGCAGGTCTGACGGCTTTCAATGACAACTGAAAAGCACCGCACAGGGGGCCACAATGGACTATGGCCCCATTTTTTAATCACACGCTGCAGTTACTTTAAACATGGTGGTTAAATGGCCGGGATCTGAGCTATCTCCAACCCCAGCTGCTACTGGCAGCTCCTGTATGTCATTTACAGCCAATCCCAATTGTGGATGAAGCAGACATAGCAAGTAAGCCTGCTCCATACTCCCCTAGTGTGGCCACAATGTACCTATGCAGCATTGTCCACTAAGGGCGACACGTCAGAAGAGGCGCTTCCACACCAATTTTGAGATGCATTAAATGAGTGTATAATGCGCCTGAATAAATAAAGCTGCCAAACATCTGGCGTGTGGTCTACCTTGTATAGCATATTTAATGCGCCTAATTTAGGCAGTGTTCACACGGCTTATTCAAGCCGTAATTGCGGGATGGATTTCGCCCGCAGTTACGGCTTGAATAAGGGGCGGGGCGCGGGAGCTGCTCGCCGGCCCCATAGACAATGCATTATTTACGGCGCGTACGCGCCGTAAATAATGTGCATGTCACTTTCTCCCCGCCCGGCGGATTCGCCGAGCTGGTAGGAGCGACGGAATCCACAGTTCTGTATGAGAACTGTGGATTACCGTAATGACAGGGATGGATTGGAGCCGTACTGCAGTGCAAATACGGCGCGCAGTACGGCTCCAATCCACGCCCAAATAAGCCGTGTGAACAAGGCCTTAGGCGTCTACCCAAAAAAAAAAGATGCATAGCATATCATTGCTAGCATGTTTGATGCGCCTACTTTAGGCGCATTCAAAAGTGTCAAATGCGCCTAGTTTTGGTGTATGACAGTTCATTTATATAGAGAATATGGTGTCAACTTTTTTGGGTGTACAGTCATGGCCAAAAGTTTTGAGAATGACACAAATATTATATTTTCACATGATCTGTTGCCCTCTGGTTTTTATGTGTGTTTGTCAGATGTTTTTATCACATACAGAAATACAAGTGCAATCATATTATGATTAACAAAAGCTTTTATTGACAGTTAGAATGAGTTAATGCAGCAAGTCAATATTTGCAGTGTTGACCCTTCTTCTGCAGGACCTCTGCAATTCTCCCTGGCATGCTCTCAATCAACTTCTGGACCAAATCCTGACTGATAGCAGTCCATTCTTGCACAATCAATGCTTGAATTTTGTCACAATTTGTTGGTTTTTGTTTGTCCACCCGTCTCTTGATGATTGACCACAAGTTCTCAATGGGATTAAGATCTGGGGAGTTTCAAGGCCATGGACCCAAAATCTCTATGTTTGGTTCCCTGAGCCATTTAGTTATCACCTTTGCTTTATGGCAAGGTGCTCCATCATGCTTGAAAAGGCATTGTTGATCACCAAACTGCTCTTGGACGGTTTGGAGAAGTTGGTCTTGGAGGACATTCTGGTACCATTCTTTATTCATGGATGTGTTTTTAGGCAAGACTGTTAGGGCATGTCCACACGGCAAGGGTTTTCGGCCGGTTTTTCAGCCAGTTTGCGGTTTTTCAGACCGCCTGAAAAACCGGCCGAAAATGAGCACAATTGTGCTCTATGGAAAACCCGTGCAGCAGTCCCCACTGCACGGGTTTTCCGCCCGGCGGTTTTGTCGCCGGTGGACCGGCGACAAAACATTGGACATGCACAATCTTCCGTCCGGTTTCCGGACGGAACATGTGCATCTCAATGGGAGGGGGGCGGATTGTTCTCCGCTCCTCGTGGAGAAAATCCGGCCCCCCCCCCCTGCGGCCGTGGGGACGGCCGCAAAACAGGACAAATATCGGCCGGCACCCCGGGCGGGATGTGTCCTGTGCCGTGTGCACGGCCCCTGAGAGAGCCGATTCCCTTGGCTGAGAAGCAACCCCACACATGAATGGTTTCTGGATGCTTCACAGTTGGCATGAGACAAGACTGGTGGTATTGCTCACCGTGTCTTCTCCGAACAAGCTGTTTTCCAGATGTTCCAAACATTCGGAAAGGGGATTCATCAGAGAAAATGACTTTACCCCAGTCCTCAGCAGTCCACTCCCTGTACCTTTGGCAGAATATCAGTCTGTCCCTGATGTTTTTTTCTGGAGAGAAGTGGCTTCTTTGCTGCCCTCCTTGACACCAGGCCTTGCTCCATGAGTCTCCGTCTCACAGTGCGTGCAGATGCACTCACACCTGCCTGCTGCCATTCCTGAGCAAGCTCTGCACTGCTGGTAGCCGATTCCGAAGCTGAAACACTTTTAAGAGATGGTCCTGGCGCTTGCTGGTCTTTCTTGGGCGCCCTGGAGCCTTTTTGGCAACAATGGAACCTCTCTCCTTGAATTCCTTGATGATGCGATAGATTGTTGACTGAGGTGCAATCTTTCTAGCTGCGATACTCTTCCCTGTTAGGCCAGTTTTGTGCAGTGCAATGATGACTGCACGTGTTTCTTTAGAGATAACCATGGTTAGCAGAAGAGAAACAATGATGCCAAGTACCAGCCTCCTTTTAAAGTGTCCAGTGGTGTGATTCTTACTTAATCATGACAGATTGATCTCCAGCCCTGTCCTCATCAACACCCACACCTGTGTTAATGGAGCAATCACAAACGATGTTAGCTGGTCCTTTTAAGGCAGGCCTGCAATGAAGTTGAAATGTGTTTTGGGGGAAAAAGTTTTGAGGCAACTATTGACTTTGCAATTAATTGCTGTTAATCTGATCACTCTTTATAACATTCTGGAGTATATGCAAAATGCCATTATAAAACCTGAGGCAGTAGACTTTGTAAAAATTAACATTTGTATCATTCTCAAAACTTTTGACCATGACTGTAAAATACACCAAAAAAATGGTGCAGCCCTAATGGGACATGTCGCGCTAAATGATTGGTTGCTATGGGCAACAGACTAGACCGTTTTCATACATAAGGTCCATGGTTTCTATTACAGGGAGAACAGAATGTGTTAAACTGCTTTTAATGGATTGGAACCTGCATCGCCAGGAGCAGCCATAATCCTGACATCTCTGCTGTAAGCTACGTTGTGATTTAGGAGGTGACTATTAGGGATCTTTACTAACTCAGTCATATTCTTGTGCTCGTCCAAGATGAGCACAGACTAATCTCCAGTGACAGCAGCACACCGGTGGCATCGCTCTGCAGGAAGTCCTGGGGAGCCTGTCATTTCTGACAGCTGGCTGCTATATGAATTGCTGCTGTCATGAGGCCAAGAGATCCTTCTAACAGAGTGGGGCAGTGACAAGGGACTACATCAACTCCAAACCAAACAAGTGGATTCTAGACTACTTCATACTCCCAAATATACCAGAGCTCAGCTTGAATTCAGGGTCATCAGCAGCAGGGCAGTGAGTTCAGGACCCCATCCAGCATCTGGGCCCCCCACCCATCTACAATTCCCATCTTGCACTGCATCACTGGGCTCCCTTTTTAAAGGGGTTGCCTCACTACAAGGATTGCTTTTTATGTTGAAGATCTTGCAAAAACAAGTCACTTTGCAATAGGTTTCCATTAACCCTGCTGTTCTGTTCTAATATACACATATAATGTTCCGGTCATTTTTGACCGAGCCTATTAAAGTCTGGATTTTTAACTAATTTAAGTGTTTTATTTGAATTTCTTTTGCATTATTATACTGTATGTGAACATGGTTGTTCATAAACAAATGAAAAATGAAATCAAAAACTTAATTTTTATTTTTTTGTGTCAAAAAATGTTACATGGCCTTATTGCATTATTCATGCATATTGCACAGAATTTTTTTTTTTTATAAAACTGTAAACTATAACTACTAAACTCCAACTGTATGTAAATATATTTAAAAAAAAAAAGCAAAAGAATATAGTCTAGTTTTTTCTTTATAAAATGTGAAATAAAGTTCAAGGTGCTAAATTTAGGTTTGCATTCGTCACAAGTATAATTTACATGTCTTTTGCATAAGTACTTTGCACATTTGCAACATATCACATTTGATTTGTGATTACTTGATGTTGGACAGAAGGTGCCATTTTAGGCTGGTTGCACTGCTGGTGGAGGCCGTGGGTATCGTCGCAGTGCTAGCGGAAGCCCTTGGTTCACTTTCTTCAGCATGCTGTTGGATCCTGTGGACAATGGCTGCAGCTCCATCATCTCTGGGTGTTACTTTCCTTTGTTCAATATATGGGATAACCAGTGATTTTCCCAACTCCTCTAAAAAAAATTCTTCTTTTATATAGTTTATTTTTGTTCCAATTTGGGTCTATTTCATAAAAATAGCACTTACAACTCTAAGTCTTTCCCCCTCCTTCTCCTCCTGTAGTCAGGTAGATCTCCACACAGTGGTATAGTATTGAGGACCTGCAGGTTATGTGGTCAGGTCCTTCATCCCTCTCCTATGTGTGCAGGAAGCTGCTGGCAAGTCCTTCTCCTCTGTTCCTCTTCTGCTACATATATGTAAAGATGAGTTTTCAGGGCTGTCTCGTGTGCTCTGTCTCTATGTTCTCTCAAGTTGTATTGAAAGTGAAGTAACTGTATAGAATAGTATTTTACTTGTCTACTAATAAGCTAAAACACCCCCTTTAGCAGACCAAAGTAAAACAAACACATTTTGTCAGACAAAATTTATTAGTGCTCTTTTCAGGTCATCATTAGATAATAGAACCAGCTAATACGAGGAACCAGCTAAGACAAATAATTCACATTTATCATGTGAAAGGTTGACAACTGAATTGAGCCATTTCTATAAGAACAGCACATAACTATACTGGAAAGGAATCCATCTACAGTATCATAATTAGAAAATGTATGTATGTGTAACTCTGCATGGACCAAAAGGACCTAGATAAATTGATAAATAGTAGTAGGTGAACTATATAGACCAAAATGAGATTATAATGAGGCTATCGGTCATTTTTGACTGAACAGTACAAGTGTAAAAAAAAAAAAGACGTGGAGCAAAAAAGTAAACAAAAAATAAATAAATAAAAACTGCTATTAGTAAGAACCCCTCAAATGAGGAAAAGTCAATGAACCACAAGTTTCAGAACCGCATAATGAATATTTTAAAAAATATCAAATTTCAAATTCGGTCATTTTTCACCGAACAGAACAGCAGGGATAACAGCGTCCTACCTATTCTGATATAATCCCTCTTGTATGGGCTTCATCAGCTCCTCAGGTCACTATAGCTACAGACCTGTTCAATCTCTCATGATAGGCTACCAGCGCTGGTCGCTATAGATACAGACCTGGCTTCTACTGCAGCCTAGTAGAAGCCCCTGAATTCAAAATGAAACCAAGAAAACAGGACTGAGGGAAGATGAATCAATGTTGTGAGACAACCCCTTTAAATAGAAAAAAAAAAAAATGTGATTAGGACCCCTGACAGGAGTAATACCAATACTGACGGCCCCTCTGATGCACAGAGCTGCAGAATGAAGCATTGGGGGAAAACACTGGGGAGTTTCAGACGCCAATGAACACGGCCAAACTAGTGTCTAGATCAGAACTGCACAATGGTAGAGCACAGCTGTAGGGGAAAGCATGGAGGATTGTTACAGCAGGATCTGTGAAAAGACAGGAGTAGGATTCCAAGACTCACCGGGTTATACGCCTCATCGGCTGTGTGACGAGTGCTCCACCAGTCTGAAGTCCATTCCCATGCATTGCCCACCATGTTGTAAAGGCCATAACCATTGGGTGGGAAGGCAGTTACCTGGAGGAAAGAGGACACAGTAATGCCAATTACCCAGAAAGTGCTAGGAATGAACACCATCATAACGACGCCGAAAAGAAAGACCATTCAGGAAGCTTCACAGCTGAAATTCCCCAGCATTCCCTGCTTCTTCACCATGTACACATTGCTCCAGTGATGAGCATTCTGGGAAATGTCCTTACATCAAGAACTGTTAAGTCACCTGATATAGGAATAGACAAATCACACTCACACACATTACTGAAGCACAGCTAAGCTTTTAAGAGGGTCTTTCACATAAACCTTGCTGACTGTTTCCAGTATCAATCACCAGAACATTGCATGCAGCTCTAGAGTATAATAGAGGCTGTTACTAGGATCAGTAATGTACCTACACAGTGACTCCACCAGCAGAATAGTGAGTGCAACACTGGAGTATAATACAGGATGTAACTCAGGATCACTACAGGATAAATAATGTATGTACACAGTTACTCAACCAGCAGAATAATGAGTGCAGCTCTGGAGTATAATACAAAATATAACTCCGGATTAGCACAGGATAAGTAATGTAATGTGTGTACACAGTGACTGCACCAGCAGAAGAGTGAGTGCAGCTCTTGAGTATAATCCAGGATGTAACTCAGGATCACTACAGGATAAATAATGTATGTACACAGTTACTCAACCAGCAGAATAATGAGTGCAGCTCTGGAGTATAATACAAAATATAACTCCGGATTAGCACAGGATAAATAATGTAATGTAAGTACACAGTGACTGCACCAGCAGAAGAGTGAGTGCAGCTCTGGAGTATAATACAGGATGTAACTCAGGATCACTACAGGATAAATAATGTATGTACACAGTTACTCAACAGCAGAATAATGAGTGCAGCTCTGGAGTATAATACAAAATATAACTCCGGATTAGCACAGGATAAATAATGTAATGTATGTACACAGTGACTGCACCAGCAGAAGAGTGAGTGCAGCTCTGGAGTGTAATACAAGATATAACTCATGATCAATACAAGATAAGTAATGTATGTACATAGTGAATTCACTAGCAGAATAGTGAGAGCAGCTCTGGAGTATAATACAAGATATAACTCTGGATTAGTACAGGATAATTAATGTACTGTACATACACAGTGACTCCACCCACAGAATAGCGAGTGCAGCTCTGAGGTATAATACAGGATGTATCTCTGGATCAATATACCTAATGCATTTTATCAACCGTTTTTAAAACCTAATATAAAAAAACTTAAATGATTAGCTTAAGGATGGATTTGCCCTTTAATCAGCACACACAGGTGTGTTTCCACCACGTAGAATACACTAACGTGCATCTTTTTACTGCCAAATGATATAGTCATAGAGCAAAGCTTCACTCACTGGTGCCGTCTGCAGGTATCCGTCTTCTCCAGTGTTTGTATTGGGGAAATCACCTTGCCAGACATTGGCATAATGTTCTCCATTTGGCTCCAGTTTATTTCCCCATGGGAAGAGTCTGAAAGAGAAAATACAACCAATCAGTACAGTGGTTCCTCAAGTTACAGTAGCCTCAGGATACAATATTTTCACCATACAATGGTCTTTCCTGGGACATTGTATCTTGAAACCACACTCGCCATACAATGTCCCAGACACTGCCGATGTTCTGCACTTCTGTGTCTCGTCTGGCAAAAGGGGTGAGGCCTGTGTAAAAAGGACGTGGCTTGGTATGCAACACCATGCACCAAAATTTGGATGCAATTAGTAGCATAATATAAGCCAGTGTAAACTAAGACTAGACAGCCTGCCACATTTATTAACACTAAGATAAATGTGGCACATTTTAAGACTTTCTAGTCTTAAGTGTTTGACAGTAATAATAAATGTGACCCAATAGGCCTCTTATCAAAACTGTCTAACAGCAGAACTCTCTCTGTTGCTCATAGCAACCAACTAGAGCACCGCTTTAATTTTTCCAGAGCACTATATGAAATTAAAGGAGTTCTCACTACATTGATTCATCTTACCTGAGTTTCATTTTTGAATTCAGGGGCGTGTTTACTTTACTGACTTCTACTGACCTGCAGTGACAAGCTGCTGAGGATACCAGGTCTGTAGCTATAGCGACCAGTGCTGCTAGCCTATCAGGAGAGATCAAACAGATCTGTAGCTATAGCAACCTGAGGAGCTAATGCAGCCCATACAAGAGGGGATATCTCAGAATAGGTAGGACACTGTTAATGGACATATATTGCAAAGTGACTTGTTTTTGCAAGATCTTTAACATAGAAAACAATCCTTGAAGTGAGACAAGCCCTTTAAAGCAAAGCTCTGATTGGTTGCTATGGGCAACAAAGACAGTCTTAGGGCTTGTTCACATGACGCTTTTGTGATCCAGTTTACGGATCCGCAAAACGGATCTAACAATTGTCAGTGTGATTAACATGGCTTTCGATGGCAAAAGCGCATCGCCGTTCTCACGGGAGATCACCGAGGCGCTTTTGAGAGCTCTCCTGCGCTGCGCTTTTCGCATACGCTTTAAGAATTGACATGTCAATTCTTCTTGCATTCTACGCAAGTGAAAGCCCATAGGAGATCATGGAGTCCGCTTTTGGCACCTGTCCAATAGCGCTCCACACTGTGGATACGTATTGCCGGCTGAAAGCGCATCCGAAAAGCGCAGTGCACCGCTGGTGGATCGGAGGGTGAGCGTGGCTGCAGGAGATCGTGAATGGGCCGCCGCTGGGAGGGGGGAAAGGGGGGGAGAGAGAGAGAGGGGGGGGGGAGGAGAGAGAGAGAAGAGGGGGAGGAGAGAGAGAGAAAGAGAGGGAGGAGAGAGGGGGAGGAGAGAGAGAGAGAGGGGAAGAGAGAGAGAGAGGGGGAGAGGGGAAGAGAGAGAGAGGGGGAGAGGGGAAGAGAGAGAGAGGGGGAGAGGGGAAGAGAGAGAGAGAGGGAGAGGGGAAGAGAGAGAGAGGGGGAGAGGGGAAGAGAGAGAGAGGGGGGGAGAGAGAGAGAGGGGGAGGAGAGAGGAGAGAGAGAGGGGGGGGAGGAGAGAAAGAGAGGGGGGGAGGAGAGAAAGAGAGGGGGAGGAGAGAGAGAGAGAGAAAGAGAGAGAGGGGGGAAGGGGAGAGAGAGAGGGGGGGAGGAGAGAGAGAGAGAGGGGGGGGAGGAGAGAGAGAGAGGGTGGAGAGGAGAGAGAGAGAGGGGGGAGGAGAGAGAGAGAGAGAGAGAGAGAGAGGGGGGAGGAGAGAGAGAGAGGGGGGAGAGAGAGAGAGAGAGAGGGGAGGAGAGAGAGAGAGAGAGAGGGGAGGAGAGAGAGAGAGAGAGAGAGAGAGGGGGAGGAGAGAGAGAGAGAGGGGGAGGAGAGAGAGAGAGAGAGAGGGGGTGGAGAGAGAGAGAGAGAGAGTGGTGGAGAGAGAGAGAGAGAGAGAGAGGGGGAGGAGAGGGAGAGAGAGAGGGGGGGAGGAGAGAGAGAGAGAGAGGGGGAGGAGAGAGAGAGCGAGAGGGGGAGGAGAGAGAGAGCGAGAGAGGGGGAGGAGGAGAGAGAGAGCGAGGGCGAGGAGAGAGAGGAGAGAGAGGGGGGGGAGAGGAGAGAGAGAGAGGGGGAGGAGAGAGAGAGAGAGGGAGGAGGAGAGAGAGAGAGAGAGAGAGGGAGGAGGAGGAGAGAGAGAGAGAGAGAGGGAGGAGGAGAGAGAGAGAGAGAGAGAGAGAGAGAGAGGGAGGAGGAGAGAGAGAGAGAGAGAGAGAGGGAGGGGGGAGAGAGAGAGAGAGAGAGAGAGAGAGAGAGGGAGAGGGGGAGGAGAGAGAGGGGGGAGGGGAGGAGGAGAGAGGGGGAGAGGGGGAGGAGAGAGAGGGGGAGAGGGGGAGGGAGAGAGTGAGAGAGGGGGAAGGAGAGAGAGGGCAGGAGAGAGTGAGAGAGGGCAGGAGAGAGAGACGGCAGGAGAGAGGGAGGAGAGAGAGAGAGGGCAGGAGAGAGTGAGAGAGAGGGCAGGAGAGAGTGAGAGAGGGAAGGAGAGAGATCCGTGAAAAGGATCCAAAACGTCATGTGAACAAGCCCTTTCAGTTAAACAGTTTTGATAAATGAGGCCCAAGGTGTTTAATAGTACATGAACAAAAGAAGTGCCTATTATCAAAGCAGAAAGTGATTTCCAGCTCTCAGCAGCTCCTTCTGATGTAAGGACTCGCTTTGTCTGGATTAGTATCATTTTCTTGGATCTTCATTTTGCATTATGTTGGGTGACATTTTGGGGCTTTAGAATCAACTATTAGGCCTCGTTCACACGGCTTATTTTGCGCGGATTGACGGCGTACTGCGCGCCGGATTTGCGCTTCAGCACGGCGCCAATTCCGTCGGAGTCATTACGGTAATCACTGCTCTCATAGAGAACAGTGGATTCCGTCGCTCCTCCCCGCTCGCGAATCCGCCGCGGGGGAGAAAGTGACATGCACATTATTTACGGCGCGTATGCGCGTAGATAATGCATTGTCTATGGGGCCCGGGTTAGCAGCGCCCCCGCCGCGCTCCGGCCCCGCCCCCGTCCCGCCCCTTATTCACGACGGATTTGTGAGCGCACAAATCTGTCGGGAATAAGCCGTGTGAACACGGCCTTAGTTTTCCATTGAGTTAGGCCATGTTCACACGGCTAACTGCGGACGGAATTCAGTCCGTAATTACGCGCCGGAGTGCGCCAATTACGGGCTGAATCCGTCCCAGTCATTACGGTAATCCACAGTTCTCATAGAGAACTATGGATTACGTCTCCTCTCCCTGCTCGGCGAATACGCCGAGGGGGGAGATAATTGACATGTGAATTACCAGCGGCGTATACGCGCCGCTGTCAATGATTCTCTATGGGCCAGCGATGTGCCGGCCCCCCGCTCCCGCCCCGGCCCCACGGCGTAACTGTGGGCCGTAATTACTTCCCGCAGTTAACCCGTGTGAACATAGCCTTACGGTTTCAACATCCTGAAACCAATATTGGTCTGTGGGGAGAGCAGTGTACAGGGTAAAGAAAACAGTGGGGTTATGGTGCAATAACCTGTACATAAAAAGTCATACAACAAAGACGGGTAGTACCAGACACTGTGGTTTCTGAGTAGGGTGTATACTTTCAGCAAGGTCCTACGGCAACATCAGTGATCATTAAGGACCCAAATACATGCCACTGCGTATATCCCCTAGCCCACAGTTACCGGACTGTATTACCAAGCCATGCCCACTAACTTACTCCCAGGCTATGAATAATATAAAAAGTCATTAAGGATTTTTTTTCTATACAGGCGCTTGATATATAATAAATAAATGAAATGAGTAACAATGATAATTATACTGATCAATTCCCAGACGACCTCTTCCTGAATTACATGGGAAATGTAATCCTATTTTTAGACTGATGGCGTTTGCAGATCTGTAGCTGCAGCAGAAAAACTTGTAAAGTACAAAAAAAATCCATTATTTAACCTAATACTGAGATGCAACCTTCAGCAGCAGGAGCATTACCCCCCGTGCCCGTACTCCCATCGCACATCTGGTGAGTATAAACTGTGGTTCTTGTTATTATTATCAAGGGGTGATCTCATCAGACCAGTCTGTTTTCACAGCCAGCTTCTGGTTCACACTTCAGGCTGTGGGTGGTTCTACAGCAGTGATTGGCATATTAATGCTGCTATTCCTAGCTGAGCCTGTTAAAGGGGTATTGGTGATGAAGGAGTTTTTAACAGAGGGACACAGCTGTAGAGGTCTAAAGAGTTAGTTTGTCAGTAAAAAAAAAAAAAAAACACGAGCAAGCTCCTGTGATGCTGCTAAGACACAGTCAGGAACAAAGTCACCATCCTGGCCGGGGCTGCTTAGGCAGAGAGAGGTGGTTGATAACTAAAGAAGCTTATGTACACAAGGAGGAGATAAGAACTGCTCTACCTCTGTAGAGAAGGAAAATCAGAACAGCAATGTATTTGGTAATAATCTATATTTACCATTGCCTACATGTTCAAAGCCAATCAAAGAAATGGGAGCATTCCATTAAATGGGTTGTCTCACTACAAAGATTAGCTTTCAACATGTAGGACACAGAAATGAAGACGTTTTCCAAATATATTGCTTTATTTTTTTGGTTGAGGAGATAAAAGTGACTTTATCAGCTCTGAGTGCACTCAGGTTTCTCTAGGCTACCGACCTGCTCTGCCCCACTCTCCTCTGCTGTTTGTCTTATCTTAAAGCAGGGATGTTGTCATCACACAGGTCGCCACACAGAAGTGCCCACAACTTGAGAACTTGAGTGTTATCTGATCTAACAAACAAAGGAGACTAATTACTAATGTTTACTTTAGCTGCTCTAAAGCTTCTCTGGACTTTAAATAAACATCTCCTGCTCTCATGTCAGAGTAACTAGCAGAACTTTGAATATGGAGCTGATATCCTAATCACTAACATAGAACCACACACAGCCTGATCAGGAGGAGACCAGATGCATGAACGAAAGCTGCTTTTGGCTCTGTGAAACAATGTGGTGAGACAACCCCTTTAAGGACCAATATGATTTTTTTCATTTTTGTGTCGTCAACATGAACAATTATTTCCATCTCATTTATTAGCCTTAAATATATAGTAAAGGTAAGTCATGATTATAATCTTGCTGTTCTGATTTTGCTTCAATTCACAGATACAGCAGGTTATTTATCCTGCTTGTTTACAGATAGAGCACAGAGGTGGTCGGTAACCTAGGAAACTATTTGTAAACAAGCAGGATAGATAACCTTCTGTGTCTTTGAACTGAAGCAAAATCAGAAAGAGAATGTGGTTGGTAAGAATTTTTACTTACCTTTGCCTATATGTTTAAAACCAAATCAATTACATGTAAATACCCCTTTAAGAAATCCATAGAGAGAACATTTTTTTTTTCTGTCAATACAGTACTTAATCCACGCTTTTGTGTCTGGCACATAAGACACATACGGTCATGAAATGGAACAGGCACGGTTAAAAAGTGACTATGTTTGCCCCATTGTTTCCTATGGCTCCACCGTGCAAAACATTGGCATACCTGTTTCACTGTATCGCAAGGGATACCAGCGACAGGGCCCAATGTAATGCGAGTGGGGTTTTAACTTTATTAATTGTTGGCTTTTTGTATTTTCAGCTTTTTTCTTCTTTTAATCACATTGTATACTGAGATGTTTAAATAACATTTTAACTTTAATAAATGATTCATTACGTTGAATTTTTTTCTTTAAAAAAAATAAAAAATAGTGAAAGCATTGTTAGTAGTCAGTTGTAAACTGAAATACAATTATTGGCACGAAGCAACATCCATATAGCCTTACCAGGCCTTTACTCGGATCCATGGTAACCCATTGGCACCCCACATCTACATTGTGGGATGCAAGAAGGGTGACAGAAGGAGCCCTCTCCCTCTGTCTAACCATTTAGATGCTGCAATCATTATTGACCTTAAGGCTTCATTCACACGGCAGTAATTGTGGGACGTATTTCGCCCGCAATTACGCCGTGTGTGCGGGGACGGCAGCCCGCTGACCCCATAGACATTCATTATTCTCGGCGCCTATACGCTGTGAATAATTGACATGTCACTTATCTCCCCGCTCGCCGTGTTGTGTGAGCAGGAAGAGGAGACGTAATCCATAATTCTCTATGAGAACTGTGGATTACCGTAATGACTGGGACGTATCTCGCGAGATACGTCCCATTTTAAGCCGTGTGAACATAGCCTAACATCTAAGAGGTTAAACAGGCAGAAATTGAGTTATCTCCGGACCTTGCCACTGCAGTGAGATGGTAGCTGTATGTAGCTGCTGTGCCCTTGCTAGCTATGAGATGTAACTGTATGTCCACTTGCAATAACGCACCACTGAAATGGATACACAGTTTCATAGAGTTTAACAAAAAAAATATTGCCTCTTAGGTACATAAATATTAATTACTATTATATTACTGCCTCCTATGTAGAAGAATATATCCACTATAATACTGCTACCTATGTACTAGGATATAACTACCATAATTCCTCCTCCTATAAACAATACACCTATTATAGTACGGACTCTTATGTACAATAGAACTACCATAATAGTGCTATATACAAGAGTATAACTACTATAATACTGCCCCATGTGCGCAAGAATATAACTACTATAATACTGCCCCTATGTACAAGAATATAACTACTATAAAATTGCCTGCCATGTACAAGAATATAACTACTATAATACTGCCTCCTATGTACAAGAATATAACTCTATAAAAACTTTCTTCCTATGTACAAGAATATAACTACTATAATACTGCTTCTAGGTACAAGAATATAAACTACTATAATGTTGCCCTAGTGTACAAGATAACTTCTATAATACTGCCCCAATCTACACGAAATTAAATACTATAATAATGCCCCTATGTACAAGAATATAACTACTATAATAATGCCCCTATGTACAAGAATATAACTACTATAAAATTGCCTGCCATGTACAAGAATATAACTACTATAATACTGCCTCCTATGTACAAGAATATAACTACTATAATATGCGTCCTATGTACAGAATAGAAACTACTATAATACTGCTTTCTATGTTTATGAATATAACTACTATATAATGCCTGCCCTATTGTCAAGAAATATAATACTATAATACTGCCTCCTATCTACCGAATATAACTACTCTAATAATGCCCCTAATGTACAAGTATATAACTTTAACTATAAATTGCTACCATGTTACAAGAATATAACTAGCTATAATACTGCTTTATGTACAAGAATATTTATAACTACTATACTACTGCACCTATGTTCAAGAATATAACTACTTAAATACGCTTTCGCTATGTTCAAGGATATAACTATATAATACTGCTTCTATGTACAAGAATATAACTACTATAATACTGCCTCCTATGTACAAGAATATAACTGCTATAACATTGCTCATGTAGTCAAGAATATAACTAATAATAATGATAATAAAATACTGTCACTGTAGGGCTGCGGTCACATCAGGAACAAGTCATAAGTATATGTCTAAAAACCTGTTGGAAGGTATTTAAATTTATACTAGAGAGTAGCCAGCATTTTGCATAGGCTAAAAATTATAAAATTTAGTCAACCTTTGACTACGTTTGTTCTGGTTTCTGCCATGAAAGAGTAGAGAAGAGTAGGACTAAAAAATAATGCAAATGTAGTCACAAGCTGTGGAGGTTTGCTCAGTTTTAGCCTACGGTGACACACTGACTACACTGCAGAATACATCTCATTACCTTCTAGTAGTATTCAGAATTATATCACGGATATAGGTTAGGAGCAGAGTGTGAATCTAACAGCGCCCCCATGTACACGGATATATAGACTATAACACTGTACCTGTTCTCCAAACCACCTCTACATGCGTACTCCCATTCCCCCTCGGTTGGGAGGCGCTTCCCAGCCCAGCTGCAGAAGGCGGAGGCATCGTTCCAGGACACGTGCAGCACAGGATGATCCATTCTGAAGTCAACAGAAGAGGAGATACACCCAAGGAAGAAAAAACCTATAGCGCTGCATCTATTTCATGGCAGTCAGCATTAACGGAGCCTTGGGCATAATTATTTAAGCAGATAGGTACATTTACCGAGAAGTCAGGAGGGTTGTCAGCAGGTTATTTTTAAAATGGTGTTTACCAGCAGCAAAGCTCATCTAGAATTCAACTGTGCTAAGAAATGTACTTTGTGATAGCAAATCTGCTAAGCAGCATCAGGCAATAAAAATCTTGTCATCATTTACAAAGACTGCTGGAGGACCCAATTAGACAAGAGTATGGAACAGGTGTGAACAAGGAACTTAAGGCCATGTTCACACGGCTTATTTCGGCGCGGATTGGCGCCGTACTGCGCACCGGATTTGAGCTGACAGACGGCGCCAAAGTACGGCGTGAATAAGCCGTGTGAACGGGGCCTAATGAGGTCCTCCACTTTGGACAGTCCCTGCTTTTTAGAAAGGTCTTTTGATAATGTTGATCTAAAGCTTTAGCCATGTTAAGGGCATGTCCCCATGGCAAGGGTTTTCGGACGGTTTTTCAGGCGGTTTGCGGTTTTGCAGACCACTTGAAAAACCGTCCGAAAATTAGCACAACGGGGCTCTACGGAAAACCCGTGCAGCAGTCCCCACTGCACGGGTTTTCCGCCCGGCGGTTTTTCCGCCGGTGGGCTGCCGCAAGACATTGTGCTTGCACATTCTTCCGTCCGGTTTTCAGAACGGAAAAACTGTGAAGGTCAAGGTGAAGGGCAGAGGGCTTTCTCCCCCGCTCATCGCGGAGAATAACCCCCCCAACCACCACCCGTGAGGCCAGGGAAAAATACAGTCGGTTAAACCAACTGTTATTCATCTCTTGCTGTGGAGATGCAGCCTAAGATCCCTAAAAATGAACTGATTTGTACCCAAGTGGAAATTTGTCATTTAAATCAGTAGGCTGTGTGTAATGCTAAGCAGGACTGGTCCTCCAGAGGAGAAAGGCTCTTTGTAATCAAAAGATGGAGACACTAAATAAAATACCCCCTCCCCCCTCTATGAACTTAGATTTTTATTATAGGGTATGTGAAAATGGGTTTTCTAAACTATAGAACCCAGTTAATGTGGATACTATGTATAAGCTGAACCATTTGACTAATATCAGGAAGCCATACAAATATATAATAACACATACGTATATACAGTTAAACAAAAGTTTCTCACTACATAAAAAGCACAATGCTGTTTATCCACTATCGACTAAAACAGATAAGCCTTAGTTTTAGGTCAATTAGAATTACCCAAAAAATTTATTTTGCCAAATGACGAATAATGAGAAAGAAAATTTTTAAGGGATTTTTTTACTTTTTCCAAATAAAAGCTTACTACACTAGGGTTACTATGCCTTTTTAAAAAATTTGGGACAGCCCCTTGTGATGTAGTTTGAAGTTTGTCGGTTTTTTTTGGACTTGAGTTAGAGAACACCCCCTGGATGAATTTGATTTTCACCAGAAAAAAAGTGTTCTGTGTGTAAGATGAATGTGTTTGGTCAAAATGTATATTAAACCCAAGAAAAAAAAGCAAAAGATCTTGTGAAGATGTGGCAGAAGCTGGTTTTGATTGTGTCATTTACAGTGAAATGAGTCTGTTAAAATGGGCTGAAGGCCTCTTGACAGGGAAAAAGCCATTCTCCAAAGAAAAAAAAATAAAAGCCAGATTAATGTGTGCAAATGCAACAGGAACAAAGACCTACATTTTTGGAGACTGTCTGTGGGCTGACAAAACTAAAATTTGACCTGTTTTGGTATAATGACCCCCATTGTTGGGAAAAAAAAAGGGAGAAGCTTGGAAGCCTAAGAAACCATCCCAACTGTGAATAGGGGAAAGGCGTCTTTGTCTTCGGGTTGTTTTTTATGCAGGAGGACGATGCACTTCATAAAATAGTGGCATCATAAGGAAAAAAGATTTTTTGGCAAAACTGAAGCAAATCTAAAATGTCAGCAGGAAGTTAAAGCTTGGGTAAAGGGAAATGGGTCTTCCAAAAGTCAATGACCCCAAAAAATACTGCCAAACTGGTTACAAGTGGCTTAAGGAAAAACCCAAATCAATGTTTTGGAGTGGTCTCGCAAAACCCGATTCATCCTATTAAAATTCATGGGCAAAAAAGGCAGGTGCGGCAGGTGACTACAAAATGGTCAGTTATTCAGTTGGGTTTTGGAAAATGGGTCAAAATTCTACCAACTATTTTGAGAAGCGGTGGAAAGGGTATCAAAACTTTAACCTAATTAAAACAGTCTAAGGGCAATGGTTTCCAAAAAACTAAAAAAATGTTGTAAATTTTTGGACCGCAGAAAGAATAAAAGCCTTAAAAAATTTCCCCTTTTATTATTTGCATTTGCAATAAAATAATTTTGGTTTCCTAATTAAAAAAAACAGGTAAGGTTTTTCTTTTTCCTGTGATAGGAGAAATCTGATATGTGTCTTTTTATATATTGTGTGTAAACTTCTGGTTTCAACTGTATATATATATATGTAAGGAAAGCCGCCACTGGCTTATCTCTAAAGGAAACAAAAGAATTGGGCCTTGAAATTTAAATGTTTTAAGTCAAACAATTGGTGATATGGTCTTAAAAGATAAGGGGCTTTTGTGTCCAGACCTTAAAATGGTTTCCCAATTTTTTTGATTGTATGTGTGGCAGGTAGCCTCTTAAAGGGGTGTTCCCGTTTTTTACCAAAAAACGTTAAAAAGGGGTGGAGGGGAAAACAGAAAAAAATCATTTCTTTCCCCCTTTGGGCCCCCGCTGCTGTTCTGCAGATCCCCATGATCAGCTCCTATTCACTTTCTGTGCAATGTGCCATCCAACAACAGAGGCCTGTAATCACAACAGAGCGCAAATCTGCTGTTGGAGGGAACCCGAGGAAAAGCAGATTTTGGGGCAATCAGAAGCGCAAACAAGGAGAACGGGGGGGAAGTAGATTTTTTTTTTTCAAATTTTGCCCCCTTTAATATTGATTTTTTAAAATTGGAACACCCCTTTAAGGCTATGTTCAGGCAGGAAATTGGGGTGTCAGTACGGGTGCAATTACGTGGGTTTTTTGGGGGTGCGCGGGGAGTGGGGGGGGCGGCGGCCCGCCCGGGCCCATCCCCATTATTGCGCACGTATCCGCAAGTAATTGACATGTCAATTATCTCCCCGCTGACAATTTCCGATCGTATTGTACGAGCAGGGGAGGGGGTAATCCATATTTTTCTATGAGAGCTTGGATTACGTATTATGGGGGCGCTTTTCCCCCTTTGTATTAAGCGCAGTACGCGCAAAAATACTGGCAAAAATAACGCCCAAAATAAGCCCGTGTGAAAAATTCCCCTGCAGTGCTTTATGCTAGACTCGCTTTTGAGATTATACCAGACACCACAGGACAAACTGAACCAACGCAGGAGCCTGAGCAGGCAACCATCAGAAATGGGAATGCTGCTTTAGATGTTGCTGGAGTCTGTTGGTGGCAAGCACATTATGTGGATGCTGGCACATTATTTGCAGATACCTTTCCAGAATATCAGAGTCTGGTCCTTCTGGATGTCTCCAGTCTGCTCCTTTCACCGGGAGCCACCATGGAGCAGCTGCAACCTGAGCAAAGAATGACACTAAGATCAGCACAAAGCCGTGTCACCATACATCTGTCACAGTCGCTCCTTCCAGGCGTGAAAGGGACGTGTGTCACAATCATTCTATACTCCCATCTAGAAGTGGAGCCGAGCAGCGGCCCCCGCAGCAGTCACTGTCCATTCCATGTAATGGGGAGGTAGAATAATTCACAGCATTATCGTACAGTCATGTCATGTGACACCGTGAAATCTGCTCCCAATTGTAACACTTGAATTGCAGCCATATTAGGCCAAGAATTAACCCCTTCAGTGCCGCCACCTCTTTCCATTCACCTTGGTAAAAGCAGTGGCGTCTTCCCCATCCCAGCGGAATAACAGGTTTATAATTGCGTTTCATCTAATTAGCACAAATGATAATTAGCTGAGAGAGGTTCTGTTCCCGAGTGTGCGGCCGCTAATCCAACTCCGAGCGAACCCTGGACACGGCCGGCTGCAATCAGAACACATGAAGAAATTCTTCACCTAAGAGTTGGCTGATAGCTCAGCCGTGAAACGACGGATCCCAGAATCGATTTCCAGCCTCTGTTCTGGTGTGGTCTGCTGTAAACTTCCAATTATCTTCTACATTTTCTAATTATTTTCTATGTTACCCACATTGTCACAGAGCTTTGGGTTAAAGAAAACCCCTCGCCAGTAAATGTGGGTGTCTGAATACTCCTCTGTTCAGCTTCTGAGGAAGCTTTGATGATAGCCATATTGGTTGTCACTAATGTCGGACTGGTTTGCCTGGGCTCCACCAGTGGGGTTGATTTTTGGGGCCCACCCTACAGCTACTGCATATACTGCACTGTTGCTCTCTGCCTTTCTCTCTGAAAAACAGCCCAAGACCAGCCATGCCCAGGAGCCCACCAGGGGTTTCCCCTGCCCTCCTGAGGGCCACTCAAAGCCTAGCTGCCACCCAGTGTTCTCAGACTAATGATTGGCCAATCCCGCCTGCTATTTTCCCACCTATGTTTCCATTCAGGAGTCCTGGAAAGCTGGGTAACAACTCTATTAGAAGCTGTGACAGCAGCCATGTTAGTGTTGTGCAGAAACAGGTACTATTAATTCAGGCGTCTCCTTGTTAAATCTCTCTGTACAGTCCAATTTATCTTACTGTCCTGAGCTCGATTATCAGAATCACCGGATTACTGGATGCTGAAGTAGAGGAAGTTGATAGATATCAGGATATGTTAGGCAAAACAGCCTGCATAGTGAAGCTGTGCTTGATGTACTGATCCCCATCATAAAGATCTATACGTGTGACCAGTCAGCAGCTGAATACATGGAGCAGATGAGACTGGATTATGATCACTGATGACGTACGGGCAAGCGAGCATCCCAGTACATTGCGACACCTTCACTAAATGAGAAGAAACTATCACTGAAAGGAAGACTATAAAATATCCAACAGATAAAAGCAGCAGAGCTGGAGACAGGAAAACCAACCAAAATATTCCTCAGTTATATAAATAGTTATATAAAAAGTTAGAACGAAAAAGTCTTGGGGTAAGAAGGAGGAATTGTGGACATTGATGAGGGGATAGTGAATTTACCTCTTAATGCGATTTTTTTCGTGGCATTTTTTATTTTTCCATCTAAATAAACCTATGCGAGCTTTTGATGGTACCCTTTACCAAACCACATAACATACTGGGAAGCCAACAACTTTGGTTGGGGTGGAACGTAAAAAAACAGAATTGCACCATTTATGCCGGGGATTTGTTTCCATGGAGTTCAATGTTCAGTACAAATGACATGTCATCTGTATACTACAATGTTCAATTCCAACAAAATTTTCATTATGTCCTAGTACTGTTTATGTTCGACCACTATGGGTGGGGTGATCACTTGTACATTGCTCTGAAATATGAATATATTGCAGAAGGATGTACAAATAAGGCTCTCCCATTACATCCTAGTTATGGCAGTAATAACATGGCAGACACATAGGCAAGAACTCTGCAACAAATGTCAGTATGGGGTTATACATATTTTTGCACTCTGTATACAGAGAACAAAATAGTCATTTAATATGCCGAGTAATGCAGTAAATTCTCTGTTAAATTTCACCAGTCTAACCCAAAAAGAAGTGCAATTCAGATACAGTGGGGAAAATAAGTATTTGATACACTGGCGATTTTGCAAGTTTTCCCACCTACAAAAAATGTATGATTCTGAAATCAATTTCATTTTATGGCACGAAATAAGCATTTGATCACCTACCAACCAGTAAGAATTCTGTCTCTCACAGACCAGAACTGCGCTCAAATTAAACTGCCTTTATTGCCCTCAAGCTTCTTTCAGTTGCCTAAATTGTTCAGAAAGGTGTTTCAAGTAAGTGTTTGAATTCTTGTGGATTATAAACACACTAATTGATTACTCACTTTCCAAACAGTTTAGATAAGTGCAAAAAGCTTGCTGGTAATAAAGGCAGTTTAATTGGAGCTCAAACTACGCTGTGTGAAAGCTCCCTAAGGCCTCGTTCACACGGATTTCGCCCGCAATTCCGGCTTGAATAAGGGGCGAGGTTGCTGCCCGCCGGCCCCATAGACATCCATTATCCACAGCGCGTGTTCCGGGATAATGTGCATGTCACTTTCTCCCTGCCCGGCGGATTCGGATTCTATGAGAACTGTGGATTAGGGGTTTTTATGGGACGGTTGGAGCCCCTTTACTGGAGCGAAAATACGGGCTTTTAGTACGGCCAACCCCAGCCCCCAGAATAAGCCGTGTGAACGGCCCCTAAGAAAGCCCTCTTCTCTGCACTATGATCGTATTAATTGCCCTGTTTGAAATTTTAACCTGTTAAAAGGACACCTGTCCACACACTAATATTAATCTCCCAGGGGAAGGGAAAAGGCGGGCTAAGGATCCGGGGACAAAATTGGGACTGCACAAGGCGGGGGAGGGTACAGAACAATAGACAAGCAGCTTGGTGAGAAGGCAACAACTGTTGGTGCAATTATTAGAAAATGTAAGAAAAACAAGATGACTATGAATCTTCTTTGCTGGGGTCTATGCAATAACTCGCCTCGTGGGGTAAGGATGATTGTGAGAAAGGCATCATGGATCCTGCAGGGCACGCAAAATACCCCTGCTCAGACCAGTACATGTCCAGGTCCATTTGAAGTTCACCAATGACTATCTGGATGATCTATAGGAGGCATGGGAGGAGGGCATGTGGTCAGATGAGACCAAAATAGATTTTTTTTTTATCCACTCGCCGTGTTTGAAGGAAGAAGGATGAGTACAACCCCAAGATTTCTGTCCCAGCCGTGAAGCATGGGGGTGGGAACATCATACTTTGGGGGTGCTTTTCTGCAAAGGGCTACAGGACAACTGCACTGTATTGAAGGGAGGATGGATTAGGCCATGTATTTCGAAATTTTGGCCAACATCCTCCTTCCTTCAGTAAGAGCACTGAAGATGGGTCCTGGCTGGGTCTTCCAGCAGGCAATGACCTGAAACACACAGCCAGGGCAACTAAGGAGTGGCTCCGTAAGAAGTATTTCAAGGTCCTGGAGTGACCAAGCCAGTCTCCAGACCTGAATCTAATCCAAAATCTTTGGAGGGAGCTGAAACTAACTCACTGTAGCCCAGTGACAATCCTGAAATCTGAAAGATCTGGAGAAGATCTGTTTGGAGGAGAGGCCAAAATCCCTTCTGCAATGTGTGTGCACTACAGGAAACCTCTGAGCTCTGTAATTGCAAACAAAGGTTTCTGTACCAAATATTAAGTTCTGTTTTTCTACTTTCAAATACTTATTTCATGAAATAAAATGCAAATTAATCATACAATGTGATTTTCTGGATTTTTTTTAGATTCTGTGTCTCACAGTTGAAGTGTACCTACAATAAAATTTACAGATCTCTCCATTCTTTGTAGGAAAACTTGCAAAATTGCCAGTGTATTAAATACTTTTTGTCCCCCACTGTAGTTAGCACAACCACATCTCAAGGGAAGTAACATGAAAGACAGTCTATTATGCATAATGTGTTCACCAGATAATGTGTTCACCAGACAACAAACGGGCCAACGGATAGCAATTCAAGAGCAATAAGGTTTGCTGGTCTGGTACATGTGCCCTTTTTAAGGAGAGGTGGAGATAAGACATAGGGTTCTTCTACATAAAGAATCCAATTTGATATTGAAAACTGAAGCTTTAGGTCTGGATGACAAAAATGATCTGAATATCTTAATGTATACTGTAAGTGTTTTTATTGTGTATGTCTATAAGTAACCTGGTTCACTTTCCCCATTGGTAACACTGAGAAATGAGCATATGGGCTTTTTATACGCAATGATTATTGCAGCTTATGTTCCTTTAATTGTGTCATGTGTTCATAAAGGAGGTTGAATGAACTTTGAAATGCGGCCTTGACAAAATGCACTTTGGTGCTAAACGGTCGTCAGCCCATTTACGATCTCCACTTTATATGTCCCTTCTACAATAAAGAAGAAGTTATCTGGTTTGGTGATTGCCACAGATTTGTTTCCAGACATTACATGTTTATTGGGAGCTGTACATTCTATGGGTATGTTAACACGACTGATTTTGACACGGTTTTCAGAGCGTTTCCTTGCCTAAATCGCTGCCAAAAAGTCTCCATAATACGCCCAGTTCATTTTCATTGATTCCTATGTAAAACAGTGTTGTAGTTCACACACGATGAGGTTTTTACGTGCGTTTTAGGCGCTTCTTTGGACACAGTTTTGGGCACTGAAAAAGAAGTTCTATAAATTCTGGAAGCGCTTTCAATGCTGAAAATCCCCATAGGGTTTAATGGAAAGCTTCAAATCCACTGCGTGGTATTTGATGTGGTTTTGACATGTTTTTCAGTGCTGTTTTTGCCCTTTCTATTAATTTGTATGGGTGTTTCAGAAAGAAAACAGTGTTGGAAAACCTCGTTAAAACCTGATCAAACATTGAATGGTTACAAATGTTTATTTCAGACTATAATTTGTTATAAATCATTCTGACAATTTGTACATGTGTTGCTTTGATTTATCTCCTTTAATAAAACAGTTTTTTTTTAAAAAAAAAAAAAACCTGATCAAAACCTTGTCTGAAACAGCGCTCCAAATCCTCATCTGAATAGTGCTGCACTGAGGTGCTTTTCGGATACGGTTTTGATGCTGATTTGGACGCTAAAAATATAGCCTCCAAATCAGCCGTGTAAGCATACCCTATATCCGCCGATCGCCTCCATTTGGATTTAATCTACCTATTACTGAATTGTCATTCGGCAGTGTTTATACAATACTGGACTGCTGGTGCGATTATGAAGGGCAGTGCCGCCATTACTACTTGTTTGTTTTAAAGAAGACTTTTATGTTTGCTCCACAAGGCTAACCCTAAGGGTATGTTCACGTGGCTTATTGCGGCGCGTATAGCCGCAATATGCCGTGTGTTTCGGAACCACGCACTAATCAGCGCATAATTCCAAAGCACGGGGAGGGGGCGGCAGCCGGCCGGCCTCATGAACCTGCATCGTAAGCGCCGCAAACAATTGACATGTCAATTCTCCCCCCGCGCGTACCATACGTTCGTAGGGTACGCGCGGGGAGACAACGCGTAATCCATCGCTCTCTATGAGAGCGATGAATTACCATAAGTGTGGAGTGCATTTCGCCGCGTATAAAGTGCAATATGCACGCTGAAATACACGGATAAATAAGCCGTGTGAACATACCCTAAGGGGAAGTTCGCACGAAATTATGCTCAGCGTAGACAGTGTCCGGGAATGCATTGTTTCCTCTTTGAAAATTAGTATTTGTTAATGCACAAACGACACAAAGAATTGACAAAAATACAGCGCTATCTAAATGAGGACACTGATTTAAAATGGCTGTCTATAGGCGTTTTAGATGCTTATTTAGGGGCACAATGGGTGCGCAATACACCCAAAAATAAGCATCTGAAAATGCTGCATGAACATACCCTAAGCAAATGTGGTGCCAGTATTCCAAAGGGGTCAATATGTGAGTCTGTAAACTATTGGTGTCTACTAACCTCTACTGTGGGCAAATTGTTTGAAGGTTTCTAAGAGATTCTATAATGGAGTACATCAATTAAAATACATGTGTAACCCTATATGGGTTTATGAGGATCTTTTCCATCAAACTAATGTCATCAGCTTCTATCAGGAGGTAAGGGTCCTTATCCATGGGACAATATTTGCCTATTTAGAGTAGCAATTTACGTATCGCAAGTTTATTGATGCTCCTTGAAAGGAGCCTTCACAAGTCCAGTTGTCAGGCAGTAAATGTCCACATGAACGATCGTTTACAACTTATGGCGGTTCACGATCATTATTGTTGGCAACTCATGCTGTTTCCAGATGTGCTGCTGGAAAACAATGATTTTTACTGCAGCAAATCAGTCAACAATTGATCTCTTGCTTGTTCCTCGCCTGATTACACTACCTTTTTTTTTTACATCCCTACAAAAGCTTGTTCAGCCAATATTCAGCCATGTTAAAAACTATTACAGTGTACTTACAATTATAATGAAAGTTTCCATAAATCAACATTACTTGAAAAAATAAGAAATAAGTATATCTTATTGCAGAAAAATATTTTATTCTTCAACTATCAGCCTCCATTTCTTTCCCTTCCTGCACTATTATCTGTTCACTTAATCACAAAACACTAAGAAAATCTATCTCCTGGGACCTCAGCTTCACTGAGAGTTTAGGTTACACCTGCCCACTGAGTCTATGGAGAAGGAAGGGGTAAGTGAAAGCAAGATATTTTCACACACACCAGCATGGAGGACATTCCACAGCAGTAAGAAGCACTGTAGCTGTAAGTCCAGTACTGACATGAGATAAAACACTCACTATACAGCAAGCACCATCTCTGTGCATATGTCTGCCTTTACACCTCTCTCAGTAGACTTCTACAGGCAGCTGTGATCTGAGATCTCACTGATGCCGATAGCACAGGAGACAGGTTCTCTTAGAATCTTATGACTGATTACACAGTTAAAGATGCAAGATGGGAGAGAAAAAGAGGCCGATATGTGAAGAAGAAAAAATTTGTCTTTATTAAGATGTACTAAAAAATTTCTTATTTTTGCAGGATATTATATATTTAGATTTTTCCAGAGGATTTGATGGATTTGGTACTTAAACGGAGAATGCTTGATAAAATGTTGGTTAACTTTCCTAGTAATAGGAAATAGAAGGAGGTCATTAATGGTACATATGGATAGGGTCACTGGTACTAGTAGGGTATTTCAGGGGTCAGTATTTGGCCGTATGCTTTTTAATATGTTTATGGTCATAAGAGAGGACAGTATATGGTCACAAAGGCATATGGATAAGTATGAGGCTTGGGCAGAGAAGTGGCAGATGAGACTTAACACCAATAAGGTTATGCACATTGAAAAACACTGAATAAAACAAACATGGAAAAGTAATTTTAGTAGTCAGGCTATGTCTAGACAGCCAAGGTAAAATAATGTCGAGGGTATTTTAACTTCACTGCACCGTGGTTTAAGCGCACACAACCACAGTCAGATTTCGGATTTCACACTGGCCCCATACATTGAGGCTACAGCAATACGGTGGCAGATAGAACATGTTCTCTCTTCCGCTGGACAGGCGGCAGTTTAGAAATCCTCAGTAAAAAATGTGTGCCGTGTAGACTCGCATGGTTTTCTATTGGGTTTAACAGCACTGGTTGCAGTGGGATTTTTGGCAGATTCTAAATACTGAATCCGTTGTAAATCCGTTAAAAATAATAACCATTAAAAAAAAAAATGGGTATAATACAACATGTAAGCACGCTAAACGCTTTGATCCACTACTGCTCCCATCCTCCATTTGATGTATGCTTCTACCTTTGATCCACTACGGCTCCCATCCTCCATTTGATGTTGCTTTTTACCTTTTGTCCATACGGCTCCCATCCTCCATTTGATGTATGCTTCTACCTTTGATCCATCTGTCCCCCTCCCCCCATTTGATGTTGCTTCTCCTTTGATCCCCTATGCTCCCATCCTCCATTTATGTATGCTTTTTCCTTTTTTATGTTATCTGTAGTATAGTCAAAATTTGCTATACAATTGCAACTTCTCTACCCCAATTCCCTGGTGTGCTTTGGGGCCAATTCACCTTGTAATTTTTCGTTTCCTATTTTCCCCCACTTGCTAATTTAATTTCTGACCCCTCCATTTCTTGTTCACATCGGTACTTGCTTAGAATGGTAGTTACTTATAGACAAGCACTGCAGTCACGTGGGCCTTTTTGGGCCGGGTGGCCCTGCTCAAAGTGCCCCTTAAATGTGTGAATTTCCGGATTGCAGGTAAAAGTACTTCATCTTTTTTCCATTTACAAACTTTTAAAAATGTCTGCCTATGCTTTTCCTTCCCACCCTTATCTCTATCTCCAATTTCCCTTTCATAACTGCATATCCCCAAACCCCTTGTGGGCAATGAGTCTCTTCTCCTGCATTTCCCTCTCACCTGTCTGCTTTCCCCAAAACCCCTTCCCACTGTTAATGCCCTCGCACCAAAAAAAAACCCCGGGTTAACCATGTCTTTCCCACTCCCACCTCCACCCCTCTCTTTGTCCCGGCTGTGGGGACAATCCCCCACCCAGGGCCCCCCCCCCCCCAGCACATTCCCACCATTAGTCTTCTGCCTCTTTGAACAGGTTCACTACTACATAGACTTCCACATTAATCCCGGCTAACCTGAAGTGCAAATCCCTCTGACCACTGCTCCCCCTATCGGGCTCTCTTGGAGCTCTGCTGGAATGCACGGTCTGGTATGTAATAACTTTGTCTACATAAATGAGCTTATTTATATCAAGATAATTTACTCATCATTGGTTGGACGAAACATTGGCTGAGACCCCTCTGACCCCACCTCCGCCTCCCCTGTGCTCTCTCCGTTGGCGGGCTGCACAAACTTACCCATACGCCCTCGCTCTGGTAACCAGCATGGCGGAGGTGTTGGCCTCTCTGTGCGACACTTGTTTCTTTGTCACCCTCTTCTCCTCTTCCTCTCCCCACACTATCCTATTTAGGTGAACTCTGTCACTATGTGAACTCTTGCCCGTCCAGAATTTCAAGTGGCTGGTGTCTACCGAACCAACCAGGCCCTGTCACCGCCTTCCTTGACCACTTTGTGCTCTGGCTCGTCATTTTCTTTCCACCAGACAGTCCCCACATTATCATGGGGAGACTTCAATTATCCCAATTTGACACCCCCCACTCTGCTTCCAACAAAGACTTCCTTCACTTGTTGCTCTTCTTGTGGATCTCTTCCATGTGTGTACCCCTCTTTGGAGACCTCTCACAAAGAGTGGACACACACTGGACCTCTCTTCACCCCGCCTCATGGCCCCCTAATCTGATTCTCAACTGTCCCCCCAACCGCATATTGACCACATCTGTCACGCATCACCACCCCACCGGCTCCTCCTTGTCTCGCCCTCACTATTTAGTGATCACCCCCGCAGGAACTTACAAAACTCAAACCTCACATCTCTGTCTCTGATTTCTCTTACACGCGTCTGTTTATATCCATATCCTCATTTAATGACCCCGGACGCGCAGTCCGTACCAGCTTTTTCGCTACAACTACGACGAATCACACCATTTCCTTGGACTCAGTCGCTCGCCCTCACACACAACAGAGAACCCGCGCAAAATCAAACAGACAAACCCTGGCGTCACACAATCACTAAAACATGCTGAGTGGCGTCGCGCTTCCAGAATTGCAGAACGCCGCCTGGAATGAAACTCCGCTCCACGACGTGACTTTGCCTCATATCAAACAAGATCACTATCATACATTTAAATCTGCACTCACCCTAGCCAAACAGGGAGATTACTTCTCCAATATCATAAAACCAGACCAGTACTAGTTGTCAACATCCTGTACACTCCTCTCGCCCACCAGCAGCCTCCTCCGCACCTATTCTTCTTTCATGCAGAGCTGACTTTGCCATTCACTTTACAAAGCTCAATGACCTTAGCGTGAGATTAGCTTCAGCCCTCAGTCCCCAGCGTTCCTCTATATCGGTGCACAATGCTTTCCCCCTTAATTGTTTTCCCAGACTCTTACACATGGATTAATCATTTTCCCTCTACTGTCCTAATCGCAACCTCACCCCTGTATAGACGATTGACGCCACTGCTATCCACTTCTATCCAGACATCAGTTTGTCTTACTGTATTCATTCCCCAGCCCTGTGCACACATCTTTTCAACTTATCGCTCGAAGTCCCTCGGGCAGATCTTCCCTTGCCTCCTTTAAACCATGCTACTGTTCACTTCCATCCCTTAAAAAAACATCCCTAGATCCTCGCCTCTATGTTCACAAGTATCGTCCCCTTCTCACTGTCTCCCTGTTTAGCTCCAAACTCCTACGAGCAGCACGTCTACCTTCAAGCTGTCCTCCCACCTCTCTCTTCCAACTCTCTTCGCTTTTGACACCACTACAATGTGGTTGCGACCTCTCAACCCACTCTGTCGCCGAAACCGTACCTAAACCAAAAAATAAAAGTAAACGAGATGACACTTGTAACTTGCTAAGCCTTCATGCCATTATCTGTACTCGTGGTGACTCCTCTAGAACTGTCCTCTGCCTTTGACATGTGGACCATTCCCCTTGTACAAGATCTGTCCCTCCTGGCATGCACGGACCTTTGGCTCTTTCCTTGGATTCCTTGCTTACCTAACTGATGGGACTTTCAGCGTCTCTCTATTCGCTCGCGTCCACCTTCCTTACTGTGTGTGTGACTGTCTTCTCTGTTGGTGTCCTCCAGGGGTGTCAGTCCTTGGGTCCTTTGACTCTTTTATATCTACACCTTGGTCTGGGTAAATCATAGCTTCAACATGGCTTTATTACCACCCTGTATGGCTGAGTGACAGTCCGCCAGGGCTTTATGATCTCGGCATCAGATGTCACTCCTCTTCTCTCCCGGATCCCAGACTGTCTATCGTCATTTCCTCTTTTTCTCGCTCCTCCTGTTCTCCTAAATCTAATTGTGGAGAAACTAGAATTCATAATCTTTCCACTGTCCCCATCCATCCCTCCACCTTTGATCTCTACTATCACTGTCGAATGGCTGTTGACATCTCTCACGCTGTTCTGCATAGTCCGCTGCCTTGTGGGGTAATCTCTCGACTCCGTGCTCTGTGCCTTCAAAATACCACTCATCCCTGAGCCCTTACGCATTTAATGCCCGCTTCCACCTGGAAAAATAACATCTCTCGACTCCGTTCGTTCCTCAACTTCGACACCACAATAAATGCTCGGTCGCCAGCAACTTGTCATCTCCCACCTTGATCTACTGCAGAAACATCCTTCTTCTGTGGTCTCCCATCTAGCACTTGCTCCCTTCAGAAACCATTTCTCAATGCTCTGCTGCCGGATCTTTTGTAACCTCTCCCCAACGATACTCCTCTGCTCTCCTCTATGTCAATCCTGTCATGGCTACCAATAGCCCTCAGGTTATATTCGATTTCAAGTTGGTTAACCATTGACCTACAAGGCTCTCCACTAAAACCTTCTCCGCCTCCACGCAAATCCTCTTCCAAATCTCCAGATATCGTCCCCTCACGCAATACTCCGCTCTATTTCTCACCAGGACCTTCTTTCTCTAGTTTCTCCTCTTTTCAGCTCCTCTACTAACCGTCTCAAGACTTCTCTCGCGCTTCCCCCCACACTCGTGGAAGTCGCACTGCCCCAAAACAATCAGGATTCTCTGCCACTCTAACGCAGCTTCAAATACAGCAACCTGATAAACCCATTTTTCTTCAGGTCTTGCCGGTTGTAACCTTCACTAAACTTGTCACTATTCCTCCACGAAAGGTTTGCTCACCTACCTCCTGTCTTTCATACCTCCTTGTAGATTGTAAGCGCCTTCGCGGGCTTGGGTTCTCTCTCCCTCTTGTACCAGTTATACGTATACCATTGTCATTATTTGTACTCATTGACAGTATCATGTATGGTGACCCTCCCCCTCAATGTATGCGCCATGGAATTCAATGACGTCTTTAAAAGTAACATGTTAAGTAATTAATAGAATAAATATAATACTCAAAACAATACTACCATTTATGTCATATATAAGAGAGACACTAGAATGTTATTTGTTTAGTTAACGCAAGTAGGTCTATACATATAGAGGACAACATAAAAAACAAATAGGGTGTGAAGGGGGAAAAATCGCATATTCTGGGGTTTATTTTGGGAAAACTTATCTTGTCCGCTGCAGTAAGGACAGAGTATATGAAGACTATGTCCCTCAGTCAGGCAGGTATATATAGCTCCGCCTTCAGTAGGGCGAGGTATATATCGTTCCCCGCAGTAAGATAGTCAGGTATTATAGATTAGGGTCCATTCAGTTAATGGCAGGTTATATATAGCTCTCCTCAGTAAAGGTAGTATATAGATATGTCCCATCAGTATTCAGGTATATACAGCTTACCTCAGTAAGGCAGGTATATAGATATATGTCCCTCAGTCAGGCAGGTATATACAGCTCCCCTCAGTAAGGTAGGTATACAGATATATGTCCCCTCAGTCAGGCAGGTATATACAGAACCCCTCAGTAAGGAGGTAATACGATATAGGTCCCCTCAGTAAGGCAGGTTATAGATACAGGTCCCTCAGTAAGGCAGTGTATATAGATATAGGTCCCCTCAGTAAGGCAGGTCTGTAGATATAGGTCCTCAGTAAGGCAGGTTGTATAGTATAGGTCCCCTCAGTTAAGGCCCCATAGTATATAGATATAGGTCCACTCAGTAAGGCAGGTATGTAGATATATGTCCCCTCAGGCAGGTATATATAGATCCCCTCAGTAAGGTAAGGTATACAGATATATGTCCCCTCAGTAAGGCAGGTGTATAGATACAGGTCCCCTCAGTAAGGCAGGTATATAGATATAGGTCCCTCAGTAAGCCAAGTATATAGATATAGGTCCCCTCAGTAAGGCAGGTATATAGATATATGTCCCAAAGTAAGCCAAGTATATAGATATAGGTCCCCTCAGTAAGGCAGGTGTATAGATACAGGTCCCCTCAGTAAGGCAGGTATGTAGATATATGTCCCCTCAGTAAGGTAAGGTATACAGATATATGTCCCCTCAGTAAGGCATGTGTATAGATACAGGTCCTCTCAGTAAGGCATGTATATAGATACAGGTCCTCTCAGTAAGGCAGTTTTTATGGCTAGTAGTAGCATAGTAGTCCCCTCAGTAAGCCAAGTATATAGATACAGGTCCCCTCAGTAAGGCAAGTATATAGATATAGGTCCACTCAGTAAGGCAGATATGTAGATATATGTCCCCTCAGGCAGGTGTATATATAGCTCCCCTCAAACAGGTAACCATCATTAAAAATAACACTAATACTCACCTCTCCTCCTTCCTGGCCAAGCGTCCTCCTCTTCTGCCCGACAATGATATCACGCTGCCAGCGCCAGGACACTCCTCGGCTACACAGAGTAATAAGGCTGTGCAGCCGAGGAGCATATTAATAGTAGAGCCGGAGGCCCGCCGCGGCCTCTCAGCGCTACCCCACTGCGGCGGGCCTTCAGTGCTACTGTTATTATGGTCTAAAGCAGATCTGGGAATTTACTGGCTACTAACAGGGGGGGGGGTGGCCCTAAACCCCTTGC
>JAODAL010028446.1:0-53306 GCA_025379985.1 Phyllomedusa bahiana | reverse complement strand
GAGGAAAATGTTTCAGAGGGTAAGGGTTTTTAAAAATTCAGTAACAATATGGCGGTTTTAATTCAGTATTTTATTTTGGGGAGATATTGGTAATGAGGGTGGCAATTTTTTAGGTGTTTTTATTTTGGGTTGTTTTTTTTAAATGATACTGGTCTTGGGTATGCTGTTTTTGGCAGAACCCACTATGGTGGGGGCTAGTCAGCATATGGAAGTGAAAAGGTACGGGTATTATTTATATTTGTATTTTGGGTTGTTTGGGGCAATATTGGTCGGCCCTATACGGGTTTGGTCAGAACATTATAGTGGTGACATGGGGCGGTATTTGTGGACCTCGTATTTTAAAACTGACCTAAAAATAATAGAAAAACTGTCCCTTTGTATAACCCAGAAAGAACAAAAACCAAAAAAAAATGGTGCAATTGCTTTTTTTTTTTTTCTTGTGCCCCCCAAAAACCCATTTTTTCTTTTTCCGGGGGGTTATGGTTGGGGGCCCGGGAGAGGGGTGGGGCTCTGTCGGGACGGAGGGGGAAAGGGGGGTGTAGGGGGGGGGGTTGGGGGGTTGGGGCCGGGGGGGGCAGAGCCGGGGGACAGAGTGGAGGGGGGCCCAAAATGCCCGGCTGATGGGGCCCCCAAAAATTTTTTCTGAGGGCCCCCCTGGGCTCAACACTCCGGGGTTTCCGCACCGCTGCTTTTTCGGGCCAAAGGGTCACTTCGTACGGCTTTTAATGGCATTGCGCTGCTGCCACAATCGGGGGGAGCTGTGGAGGGGGGGAATTCCAGCGTGTTGCCAATTTCAAAAATGAGACGGTTGGGGGGGGGAGGCAGAGTTTACGCTGAACCAGCCAGGGGGGACGAAGCAGGGGGAACGGGGAAAGGGGGTTGCAAACCCTCAACCCCCGAGCCTTCTTCAGCAGGCAAACCAGCCCGGGGAGCCCCTTTGGGAAAATTTTTGGGTACCAGGGTTTTGACATGTGCCAGGCAAGGATGGGCTCCAGCCACCCATCTTTAAGGGCGGCCAGAAAAATTTTTCCCGTTTTCCCCATACCACCTTGCCTGGCAAAAAGGGTTTTTGTCACCCCCGCCCCGCGCTCCGGGGCCCCTTTCGGGGAGCCGTCCCAGCTCCGACCTGTGTGGGCGGTCTCCAAACAAAATTAAATTTCCCAAAAAGGCCCTTTGGTTTCTCTGGGGACGTGATGCCCCCAAGGAAATTTGGGGGGAAAAAAGCCCTGCACCCTCCCCCGTGGTTTTTAAGAGCTTTCGCCGAGCCTGAAGCCACCGTCACCCCCCCGAGGGCATCCCCCCCAGTTAAAACCCGTGAGCTGTCCCCAGGATTTAGCGGGCCCTTTGGGCCCTGTTTTCTTGTCCCTTTTGGGCGGTGGTTTTCCCAAAGGACGTTTCCCGGGCCCCAGAAGCAGACAACCCCCTTTTAAAATTTAAAATTTACACGTGGCTGGCCCGGGCAGGGAAAGGCTTTTTTTGGCAAAAGAAATGCCTGCCCCGGGATTGGTATTGGGGGAAGGGAAGGGCCATGGGCGTGGGGGAAAACCCCTCTGTTCCACCAATGGAAAAAAAGGGAAAAATTTCCCAAAGGGCCAAAAACCTTTGGCCCAAACCGAAAATTCAGGTTTTTTGGGTTGGGATGGTTTTGGGGGGTTTTTTCTGCTCCCAAACCTGGGGAAAATAGAAAGGTGGTGCTAGACTGGCCCCTGTACGGCGTTTAGGTCAAACAAACTGGGGGGAAGGAGAAGGGGTAGGATGGGTCCTGGTGGGGGCTGGTGGGAACCCTTGGGGGACGGTGGGGGCGAAGCTGAGGCTGATCCCCGGGTCATGACTCTGAGAGACATGGGCAGCTGAGGAACGCCCTTTGGGGTTTGGGGGAGGGGGGAGGGGGGCGGGGGAGAGAGGGTTTTTGACAGTGGGTTTGGGGGCCCCCGGGTCGGGGGGGCCTTTTTTGGCCAAGTGTTTCCCCCATTTCAACTCATGCATTCGCTGATGTGACTAGACATGTTGGTGGTGGTTAACCACTTAAGGTTTTGCCTCTATTATGCGTTTACGGCAAAGGCGGCATATGACATCGCGGGGTTGAATCAGAGGCTTGTTTCAAAGAAGGCCCAGGCTTGAGAGGCCCTGGACCTTTTTGACGGCGATAAGCGAGGAGCGGGTTTGCGCTGACCGTGGCTGGGGGAAATTTCATTATCAGCGGACTTCTGGGGACCGCCCTCTCCCTTTTTGTGGCGGGACCCGTATTGACACTACCCCCCATCGTCTTCCTCCTTGTCCACTGATGAAGCCCCTCGCAAGCAAATTCTGCGGAAAAAGACCACAATGGATCCCCAATGTCGTCATCATATCATCATCAACAAAAGGTGACTTGGTCGTCCTGACTTTCTGCATCCAGAAGCTGCGGGCTACAAGCAAGAGGGCTGAAAGGGCGTTGCCAACCGCCCGGGATTTTTGCCGATTGACCGGCTTCCTTCTCCTTCTCTGATGGCATCAGAAACTGGGCGTCAGAGCAGACTAAATCATCCTCTTGATCTTTTAACATGCCTTCTGACCCCAACCGCATTTTGTCATCAAAGAGGTCTTCAGACAATGGATTATCCACAGTGGTGGGTACACGAGTTAACATTTGGGCTGCTTCATGTTGAACGGATGCTGATGATGCTGATGACGACATTTGTGGCCGTGACTGGGAGGACGAGGAGGTAAGATGCTGGATGCAGTTGCTTTAAACCCACTGAAGGCCCAGATTGGCGACGCTGTTCTTTACGAGATTCACAGGGCCTGACCCAGCGATGACAGGCCTGAGGGTCCTGCAACTGACGATCCGCTGGCATGCGTGTTTCGCCAGCACTGGAAGGAGCACTCTCTCGTACCTCTACCTCCATGTGCTACCCCCCTCTTTGCTCGCTTTAACACCTCATTTCGCTCCCATGTCAGAAATATAAAAATTTGAGAAGGATGGAAAGTTTTGGAA
Source organism: Phyllomedusa bahiana (assembly GCA_025379985.1). Lineage (NCBI taxonomy): Eukaryota > Metazoa > Chordata > Amphibia > Anura > Hylidae > Phyllomedusa > Phyllomedusa bahiana. The sequence goes on along the minus strand of JAODAL010028446.1, from coordinate 50,329 downwards.
AGTCACTTATTAAAAGACGGCATATCAACAGCTATTCTCAAATCCCTCTAACAAAACAAATTGCTGGAATTCAAATTTAGCTGCAAGTGTCCTCTATCAACAAATCTGACTGGGCAGAAATGTCAAAAAAACACTATCTGTTATGTTTTCGTATAATACATGGTATTTTTTTGCACCTTTCCAATTCACCCTGTGGTGACTATAAAAATAGCGTTTTCAGATTATACGTGCAGCTGCGTCAATGAACAAGCTGTAGTGGAGCCAAAGTAAAAAAAAAACGTATCTGAATGTATTCGACTAATAAAATTAATTTTTGCACCTTTCAATTCACCTTGCTGACTATAAAATTGCTGATTATTAAGATTTACTGCAAGCTGCGTCAAAGAACAAAGCTGTAGTGCGCCAAAGTCAAAAAACACGATCTGTTATGTTTTTCGTATAATACCAATACACGGTAATTCTATTTGCACCTTTCACTTCACCTGTGGTGACCATAAGATTGCTTGCTTTCAGATTTACCGGTCAAGCTTCATCAATGACAAAGCTGAAGTGCGCCAAAGTCAAAAAACACGTATCTGAAATGTATTCGGATAATAAAAGGTATTTTTTGGCACCTTATCAATTCACCAGCGGTAACTACACACTTGCAGGATTCAAATTAACTGCATGGTGGCTCTTAACAACAAATCTGGACTGGCAAAATCAAAAAACCAAACGTATCTGTAATGTAATTTCGGATAATACAAGTATTTTGTGCACCTATCAATTCACCTGTGGTGACTACAAAATTGCTTGTAATTCAAATTTAACTGCAAAGTAGATCTATCAACAAAGCTTGGCCTTGCGCCAAAGTTGAAAAAAACACGTATCTTGAAATGTATCGATAATAAAAGGTATTTTTAGGCACCTATCAATTCACCTGTGGGTGACTAAAAAATTGCAGTACATCACATTTAAGTGCAAGGACCTCATGAACAAAGCTGTAGTGCGCACAAAAGTGAAAAAACACGTACTGTAAATGTAATCGGATAATAAAAGGTATTTTTTTGGCACCTATCAATTCACCAGTGGAACTACACATTGGCTGGATTCAAATATAATCTGCAAGGTGGCTCTATCAACAAATCTGGACTGGGCAAAAGGTGCCAAAAACACGTATCGTAAATGTATTCGGATAATAAAAGGTATTTTTGGCACCATAATCAATTCACCTTGGTGACCTACACAATTGCTGAAATTCAAATTTAACTGCAAAGTAGATCTATCAGACAAAGCTGGCCTGCGCCAAAGTGGAAAAAACACGTATCTGGAAATGTATTCGGATAAAAAAAGGTATTTTTGGCACCTATCAATTCACCTGTGGTACTAAAAAATTGCAGTATTACACCATTTAAGTGCAAGGTGCCTCAATGAACAAAGCTGTAGTGCGCCAAAGTGAAAAAACGTGTTCTGAAGATGTAGTCGGAATTTTACATACAAGGATTTTTGCACCTATCCAACCTGTGCTGACTTGCTGGATTCTAATTTAGTACAAGGTGGATAAATCAACAAAAGGTGGAATGGGCAAAAATTGAAAATTGGGAAACACCTATCTGAAATGTATACTGATAATACAAGTGTGAGTTTTGCACCTAACAAAGAGACTGCAGTTACAAGAAAAGATCTGTATCCTATAAGTTCAGGCTGCCCAATATCCAGGAAATATTTCAATAGAAACTGTTTAATAATAAAGCTATTGCAATGTACTACACTAAGTCTTGGTGAACTTTATCCAATTCTTTATAGAGCGTGTCTGTGTTTCGCCCGCGTGGGCCCCCCTCCCTCCCCCCCCGTGACTTTACAGCGGTAGAGCTCCTTTAAAATTCTCTACCTAACTATATAAAAACTTCCAATCTCCAATCTAACTAAATTGAAGGATCACATCTAATAGTAGAGGCTTCTCTGTGAAGAAATAAATAATTTCGCTACTGTTTGGGACCAGGCAGAGCGCACGTCCTTCTGCTTGAGACCGAAACACTGAGGCTGAACAAAAAACGCTGCTATGTAAAAGAGGTCATGTTTTTTTCCAGCCAATCCAACCAAAAACACATCCCATTTAGACGTCGCACACCATTCTCCTGCTCATCTGTAATCGTTTTCGGGCCGCCAAAATTACAGGAAGGCCGAAAATGCACATCAAAATAATGATGAACAGATTTTAGCCTTAATTTGCTACTAAAAATTTTTGATCACCATAAAAACCTTGCCAAATTTTTTTAAACTTTGGATAATAATCGCTCAACACTTCAAATAAGTACTCATCTGTCCCCGGGACAGGATTGAGGAGCCAATTTCAATAATTTACTTTTTGTCTTTTATTGAATGCTTTGATACAAGTGGATGGGTTTTGTGGTCTCTCATTTTATAAACCTTTTTTGCCTCTTATTAGTAGAGATGGGCGAATTGATTGTAACGAAGTGGAATTCGTTTAGAATTTCAGGAAAGCTTCGGTTCTGAACAAAGTCAAACTTTGGGATTTGGGGGTGAACGAAAGTTGCTTTTCATTGATAAAATGGCTGGGGCAAGGGTTACATGGGGCAAAAAAACTTGGGAAAAAGGGGGCATAGCCTGCATGCAGTGCAAGATAAGCCAACAAGCCCGGCGGGATTCTGTGACGTCACTGAAAGGGCCCCCTCTTCCTTTGGGGCCAGGTGGGGCCACTGCCCGGGGGCCCCACGATCTCGGGGGCCCTCCCCGGCGCCCCTACCCTGCCCAGGGAGCGAAAACCCAGGCTCCCCCCGGGGGCAGCCGGGATTCGGCCCGGGCCGCCCGGGGGGCGGCCCCGGGGGGGTTTTTCCCCCGGGGGCCCGGTCGGCCCGGGGGGGCCCGGGGGTTTACCCCTGGCCCCCTCAAAGCCGGAGGGTCTTGGCCTACCCCCGCTGCACTCCCAGACCGCCCCCGACTCTCGCCGCGGCCCCCGGGCCTGGGGGAAAAGAGAAAGGCTGGTAAAAATTTTTTTTTATTTATTTTTTTTTAAACCTGGCCCCCCCTAAAAATTCTGCCCGCCACCAAAAATCCCCCTGAAAAAGGCCCCTGTAATAATTAAATAAAACGCCCCCTGCCACCCAATATACTGCCCTGCCCCCAATTCTGCCCCGCCCCCAATATACCCCCCCTGCCCCCAAATATACTGCCCTCCCACCATATACTCCCCCTCCCCCAATATACTCCCCTGCCACCAATAACTGCCCCCTGCCCCCCATATACTGCCCTGCCACCAAAATACAGTCCAGCCACCAATATACTGCCCTCCCACCTTTTAAACTGCCCCCCCCCATATACTGCCCCTGCCACCAATATACGCCCCTCCCCTATATACTCCCCCTCCACCAATAACTGCCCTCCCCACCAATATACTGCCCCGCCCACCAATAAGGCCCTGCCCCCAATATACTGCCCCTGCCCCCAATATCCCCCTGCCCCTATAACTGCCCCCCCCCTTTCCCCCCACCAATATACTGCCCTGCCCCAAAACGCCCGCCCCTTATACTCCCCCCTCCACCAATTCTGCCCCTGCCCCCAATAACTGCCCGCCCCCTATATATCCCCCCTGCCACCAAAATACTGCCCCTGCCCCAATATATGCCCCTGCCCCCAAATTTTTACTGCCCCTGCCACCAAAATCTGCCCTGCCCATATACTGCCCCTCCCACCAAACTCCCCCCTGCCACCAATACGCCCCTGCCACCTTTTAAACGCCCTGCCACCATTATCCCTGCCACCAATATACTGCCCCTGCCACCAATAACTGCCCGCCACCTATATACTGCCCCTGCCACCAATAACTGCCCCCCCCTATATACTGCCCCTGCCCCAATAACTCCCCCTCCCACCAAATACTGCCCCTGAAAAACCCCTATAAAAACTCCCCCGCCACCAAAACTGCCCTGCCCAAATATACGCCCCGCCACCATAATCCCCCTGCCCCCCAATAACCCCCTGCCACCTAATACTGCCCCTGCCACCATTACTGCCCCTGCCACCAAAAAACTGCCCCTCCACCATATAGCCCCTCCCCACCAATATACTGCCCTCCACCTATATACTGCCCCTGCCCCCCAATAACTGCCCCTGCCCCCTATATATGCCCCTGCCACCAATATACTGCCCTGCCACCTATTACCCCCCTGCCCCCTTTTCTGCCCCTGCCACCAAGATACTGCCCCTGCCACCTATAACTGCCCCGCAACCAATATACTGCCCCCACCTAATACTGCCCTGCCGGGCATTATGCCCCCCACCACCTATATACTGTCCTGCCGGGATAAAAAACTGCCCTGCCTGGCTATATACTGCCCTGCCACCAAATCCCGCCCTCCTACCAAAAAATCCCGCCTGCCCTAATTACGGGCCCTCCCCCCTACACCTAAGGGGGCTAAAAAAACCCCCTCGGGAACAGCATACTAGCTACAGTGGGCCTGTAACCTACCAAAATAAGGGTGGGCACTTACTCCCTTTTAGTAAATGGGGGGCCCCCATACCAAGGTAAAATCTTATGAAAGCTGAAAAAAGTGAGGATTCTAAGTGTTTGTGCGTTACATTTTGCGGGGAGAGCGCGCCGGGAACAAGGCATCATGCGTCTAGTCGAAGGAGAGAAAGGAAAAAAAAGATTCAGAGAACACGTTTTTGGACGGACCCCCGGTGACCCCCTGGTGCGGGGGGTTATTTTGCTTTATATTCATCAGTGCTAAAGTCCTGCATTAATGGTGACCGGAGCTGGTAATTTTTAAATTTGTTTCTTTGATAGTTTTTTTTTTTTTTTTTTTTGGGGGGGGGGAGTACCCCTCTTGCCCAGGGCCCATATGTGTTAAGAGGGCCCCTGCGTCACCGCACTTTTAAAAAGCCCGGGGCGCGACGCTGGGGCTCATACTCCCTCACTGTCGATCGGGGAAAGATGCTGCTGCGGCTGATTGTTACTGAAGAACTGATTTTTAACAGCGATTTTTGTGGGGTGTCCAGCTTGTCTCAGAGACTGCTTCTCTTAACTTTTCTTTTTTCTGATTTTTTTGGGTATTGGATCTAAAATCCAGTGTCGTCCACTGCGCTGATATACATTTAAATCCTATCTGCTCACAGCACATTGAATATCCAAGGGGGATCTAAGCCAGTTCCGGGTTGTATTCATTTAAAGAAAACAGCGTTTTTACAATCAAATAACATTCATTTTTGGTCCCAAATTTCCTTTGGCGCAATTTCATCCATGGGTTTAATTAAAAACGTTGTTTTTCAGTTGGGACTCCAAAAACCGTCTTTTCACCGCCAAAATAAAACATTTTTTCCTGTAGCCTAATTCACAAGCAAAGTTAATTAAATTTCATCTCTTGTTGTGAAGCGAAAAAAACACGCCTTGAACACGCACAAATAGTATTTGTGGTGGCTCAATTTTTTTCGCATTTTACATCCAAGGGAAACAAAGTTTTTTTTTCTGCAGTGACTCATAAAAGAAACTTTTTTTTTCCCCCACAGAAGAAATTCGTAGCATAATTCTTTTCCGAAGGTTTAAATTTAAAGCCTTTACTTTAGTAAAAACAGAGATTTTTTAAAAGGGCAATCAAGAAATTTTTTTCCTGGCCATTTGGGGAGCGCAATTTATATCCAAGGGTTACCCAAGCTTGTTACTGGGTTCATTTGGAGTCAAGTACAGGGTGTATATTTATCATATACAGATATCTGCAACAAACAGTGTCTGTACATTTTAGAACAAACAGTATGTCAGACAGAGAGGTGGAAGGCTCTGCACCTGCGAGTGGCAGTGGCACAAACATTCCTGGAACAGGCCCAGGTCGCAGCACAGTAAGGGGACGTCGCAGCAGGGGTCACTCGGTGAGGCCAGAACTGCCGCTGTCATCTAGCGGCCGTGTGTTGTTCAGCAACCCAAGGGTTCTTGATTGGTTGACAAGGTCATCCACTTCCTCCCAGGTGACATCAGACAACCCCAGCCAAGAGTCGGTGGGAACGTCAGACACAACCCTATGTTGTCATGGCCCGGGAGCGGGTCAGCGGCCCTCACCTGTCCTCAGCCGGCCTCTGTCCCATCCGGTTCCCTCAGCCAGAGATCTACTATGTGGTCGGGGCTCAGCGCCACTATATAGCGAGGATGAACAATTTGAGGAGGGCAGTCAGCAGCTACTTGGCTGCGAAGAAATGGGGCCAATATCCCCTGCTTCTTGCAGCAGATGTTGAGAGTGGCATGGGAGGTCATGTTGTGAGGGGTCAGCCTCGGCATACCAAGACCGTGATGAGGACAGCAGTGACAATGAAACACAAATAGATGATGATGTAGCCGACCACACTTGGGAGCCGGGTGAAGCAAGGGCTTCATCATCGTCAGGAGAAGAGGGCGTCAGCTTGCGCGTCAGGCAGCGGCGCAGCCAGCAAGTGGGTTGTGTGGCCATGAGTCAGCAGGGGAGCAGCAGTGTGAGGTCAGGAGCCAAGCGGCCACGGGGCAGAAAACCCGCTTCGCAGGGGCTCAGCGAGGCAGCGGCGGCAGTAGTCACTCAGTGCGGAGCGTTGGCGTTAAAATCAGCTACTCGGCGGTGTGGCAGTTCTTTGCTAAGACACCGGAGGAACTGAATATGGATATATGTAGAAACTGTGGGCAGAAAGTGAAGTGTGGCCAGGGAGCTAACATTGGCACCACGGCCCTGCGTCAACACATGCAGCGTCACCATCCGGTGGCCTGGGAGAAACGTGGCTCAGATGTGGTGGTCCATCCTGCCGCTGCAGCAGCAGCAGCGGCCAGTGGCACGCATGCCATTGCAGCCAGTCAAGGCTCCACCACCTCTGTAGAAGGGAGCTGTTTCTCTTTGACATCATCTCCCGGTCCAGATGCTCCTGCTCCTCGCTACTCATGGCGCCAGCAGTCGATCAGCGAGGCGATTGCAAAGAGACAACAGTATGCGTCCAACCATCCTATGGTGCAGCAGCTGACCGTGCTCCTGTCCAAGTTGTTGGTACTGCAGTCCCTCCATTTCCAAATGGTGGATTCTGCACCATTCAGAGAACTAATGGCTTGTGCCGAGCCGAGATGGAGAGTTCCAAGCCGTAATTTCTTTTCCAAAAAGGCAGTACCAGCACTTCATAAATATGTAGAGCAGAAAGTTGGCCAGTCCTTGAGCTTATCGGTTTGTTCCAAGGTGCACGGCAGCACGGACGTCTGGAGCTGTAACTACGGTCAGGGCCAGTACATGTCCTTTACGGCCCACTGGGTGAATGTGCTTCCTGCCCAGGCACACCAACAACTTGGACAGGATACGCCTCTTTCTCCTCCACATTGTCAAACTGTGGCTCCTGCGCCAACGTCCGCCTCCTCTTCCTCCCCCCCCCCCACCATCTCAGCCTCCAAAGTACTGCTCCATCATACCACATGTGTAGGGCACAGCGGTATCACACAGTTCTACACCTGGCTTGCCTTGGCGAACGAAGTCACAAAGGGGAGGAACTGCTCCGCGTCATGCAGCAAGAAATCGATGTGTGGCCTTCTCCGCGCCAACTGCAAATCGGAACCATGGTGACGGACAATGGGAGGAACATGGTGTCGCGCTGCACCGAGGAGGGATGATCCATGCGCCCTGCATGGTGCACGTGTTCAATCTGGTTGTGAAAAGGTTCCTGAAGTCTTCCACAGATCTTCAGAACATTCTGAAAATGGCCAGGAAACTGTGCATGCACTTTATCCATTCGTACAAAGCCAGGAACACCCTCCTCGAGTTGCAGCGGCAGAACGGCCTCCCCCAACACACTCTGATATGCGATGTTTCCACCTGTTGGAATTCCAGCCTGCACATGTTGGACCGACTGTATGAACAGAGAAAGGCCATTAACGATTTTTTGATGATCCAGGTGGACAGGAGTACTCCCCTGTGTAACTTTGATGTCAGCCAGTGGCAGCTCATGCGTGACACGTGCCTTTTGTTGAGGCCATTCGAGGAGGCCACGTTATTTGTCAGTCGCCAGGACTACGGGATGAATAATGTCATTCCACTGCTTCATGTCCTGGAACAGATGCTGAAAAATCTGTCTGTGCAGGGGACTGCAGATGTGGCAACTACATCTCGTGGCCACATGAGTCCGCTGGGGACGGAAATGGAGGAGGAGGAGGAGGACATTGGAGCAGAAGCATTGTCTGGTGAAATGAGTGGATTTTCTACCCAGGTGACAAGAGAGGAGGAGCAGGAGCAGCTGGAGGAGGTAGATGGAGATGAGGAAGACGAGGCAGATGACCCGCAAGCACCGTGGCAGTATACAGTGGAGATGGAGGCAGGGAGCCCCTCGGAGTCACTTGTGCAGATGGCCTGCAGCATGCTGATTTGCCTGGCTAGTGACAGCCGAATAGTCAGCATCCGGCAGAGCGATGACTTCTGGCTCTCCACCCTATTGGACCCTCGCTACCGGTCCAAAATGTGAGCCTTTTTCCCAGCTATTGAGAAGGAGGACAAACTTAAATACTATAGGGAAATCCTCCGTAGTCAGTTGGCCGCTGCTTATGTGCGGCATCGTCCCTCCTCTGACAGGTCTGATCGGGGGGTTTCTCAGCGCTCACGTACTACTGCCGCGGCTGCTGGGGGAAGGTGGGGGGGTAGGAGCAGTACCAGCTCCATCAGCAGCAACCTAAGTCTGGAGTCACTGATGAGCAGCTTCCTTCACCCGCCTAGTGAGGAGGGTAGTCGCCAGCAGCAGCAGCAGGACCTGGAGCAGTCCCTGAACCAACAGGTGGTGGCCTACTTGGACAGCACTCTGCCACCCCAGTTAGAAGATTCGCTGGACTACTGGGCAGCCAAACTGGATGTGTGGCCGCAACTTGCCGAGTTTGCAGTGGAGAAGCTGTCCTGCTCGGCCAGTAGTGTGGCATCAGAGTGGGTCTTCAGTGCGGCGGGGGCCATCATTACCCCAAGGTGAACCCGCTTGTCCACGGGAAATGTGGAACGACTGACCTTTGTCAAGATGAATCAGGCGTGGATCGGCCAGGATTTCCACACACCAATGCCTTGGGCGTCAGTCTGGTATCAAACTACCTGCCTCAGCCACTATTCTGATGCCGCCACCTGCCTGATGCCACCCATCTGCTGACAGTTTCCCCATCTGCCTACCACCATCTTTAACAGGGACTGGTATTGCCACCCACCTCAACACTCTGTCATTGTGCCACTTTATGACCTCATGCTGCTGCTGCTATTGCTGATGCCGTGACATCCACACTGTGTCACTGTGCCACTCTCTGACCTCATGCTGTTGCTCCTGCCACCGTCACCTCAAATCTCTGTCATTGTGCCACTCTGTGGCCTACTCCTTTTCTTGCCACCTCCAGAATGTCATTGTGCCACTGTCTGACCTCATGCTGTTGCTGTGGCTGCTGCCGTGACCTCCACACTGTGTCATTGTAACACTGTCTGACCTCATGCTGCTGATGCCATGCCCTCCATACTCTGTCATTGTGCCACTATGTGGCCTACACCTGTTTTGCCCCCTCCAGAATGTCATTGTGCCACTGTCTGACCTCATGCTGCTGCTGTGGCTGCTGCCGTGAACTCCACACTGTGTCATTGTGCCACTGTCTGACCTCATGCTGCTGCCGTGCCCTCCACTCTCTGTCATTGTGCCACTCTGTGGCCTACTCCAGTTTTTGCCACCTCCAGAATGAGATTGTGCCACTGCCTGACCTCATGCTGCTGCTACCGTGACCTCCACACTGTGTCATTGTGCCACTCTGTGGCCTGCTACTGTTTTCCCCTCCAGAATGTCATTGTGCCACTGCCTGACCTCATGCTGCTGCCGCCGTGACCTCCGCTCTGTCATTGTGCCACTCTGCGGCCTCCTCCTGTTTTGCCACCTCCAGAATGTCATTGTGCCACTGTCTGACCTCATGCTGCTGTGGCTGCCGCCGTCACCTCCACACTCTGTCACTAATGTTGCCACCTGAGCTCTCAGCTTGTTTTTTTCCAGCTTTCGCTGGCATGACTTTATCAGGCTACATTCCCGCTTGAGTTTTTTGGTCAGTTTTGCCCTCTTAAGTGCCCAGGGAATTTTATAGTGAAGCGATTCTAAGAGCGGCGGCAGTCATGTGTGTGTCATACTAAAACACAACATTGTATGAAGACCAAACCAAGCTCCCTCTGCATATTTAAGCATGGCACAACATTCTACAGCACCCTGCAGGCTCTGTGCAGCCTGAAAATAGCTGTTTTTTAACGCGATTCGTGCCGAAGTAATTCGGATCGAAACTAATTTTGTCGGAAAATGTGACCGAATAGAATTTTTGAGAAATTCGCCCATCTCTGCTTATTAGTTTCAACCTAGTGTTATTTTAGGTTTGTGCCATATTCTTTGAAAGCTGAAGTGTGATGGCATCAAGCTCAGACATCTACGTAAATACAGTAAAATATATGTAAATGAAAAAGATAAAGCAAACAGGCGCACAATAGTGAAATATGTTAAAAATAATGTATTCATGCTAAATTGCAGTTTGCTCACCTCTGGAAGTTGTGCAATAGGGTCCGAGGCACAACTCTCGTAATCACTTAATAACTCCAACGTGGAGTTGAGGTAAAACGGCTGCCTGGCATCCTGGGTCCCACGTGTAGTGAACTATTGTGGTATTGAAATAGAATAAAACAAAAAGAAGGAACTGCGGCGCACGTATTATAAAAAGGGGATGCCAGAGAGTAGAGGTTTACTACAACTCTAGTTTATTTAAAAGAGACAGACAGTCTCAAATATAAAAAAAAAAACACGCTTCCTCAGGGGTGCAGATACAAACGATATAACAAGAATATATAGGAAACAACGTGTGTGAAAAAAACAGTAGTGCGTCAACTCGTGGCTACAAGGATTCAGTGGTACAAACCAAAGAGATCTTACGACATGTAACATGTACTGCAAATGGGTCAGACACCTGTCAATCACTCTAGTTTCGTGCTGACGAGCGGAAGAGGATTGCAGGAAGATACAAAGTGTCAGTGAGGTTCGTTCCCCAGTCTCGTAAAGTTTAATACATAATTGACACAAAATATGCATATGTAAAATGTGTTGTTTGAATAAAAGAAAACCGCTAAAATATCAGAAGATATGTATACACCTGATGGCGCTAAGAATCTAGGCGGTTAAAGTGTAAGTAAAGTTCGTTCACCTGCCACATAAAGTCTAGTGCATAACAAGAACCAACTATACATATATAAAGTGTGTTGTTTAAATAAAAAAGAGAGAGCCACTGAGATCTCAAAAGATGTATTTACACTTGATAGCGCTAAAAAATCTGAGCGGTAAAGATGAAAAACCGCTCCGTGTAGACGAGGCCGATGTTGGAGCAGATGAAGCTGGTAATAGACATCTAAAATGTTTATGTCCACAAAAATTGTGTATGAAAAGATATGAAGGAAGTATCCAGTGAAAACCTAAGGAACGAGGGGTCACTCAGGATTATATCAACCAGAAAATTAAATGGGTGAAAAAGGAAAAGAAAAAAGGAAAACACATGTGAGCGTGGGACTTGTGTTGACAAGTCATGCAAATGAGCATGGATGTTAACAATTGCTCTGATTGACTGTTGGTCAAAGGGAAAAAAAAAAAAAAAACCTGCAGAGATAAGTAAAGACAGAAGAATCGCTGTTGTGACTTCAGCGAGTTCAAGCGTATATGTATAATTAGTTTAAGGTAGATAATGCTAAAAACTTGTATTCATATCGTATTTTTACACTATAAGGTGTTACAAAAGTAACCAAAAAGTAAAAAATAAAAAATAAAAAAAAGACATTAATGATTGTGAATGAAACTAAAGGATGTTGCTGCCTGTTGAATTGTGACTGAATAAACTAGAAAAAAAAGATAGGTGTAAATGCAGGAAATGAATAATATTATCTATATGGTGTTTGAAGAATGAAAGGTATAATGAGACTTGAAATACCAATGTCTTGTAGTAAATGTGTGTAAGAAATAACCATGTGAGCCTAAGGTGGTAGAGGGACTAGAGAGGTGATTAACCTGTGAAGTAAGATGATGGATGGTAATATATGAAGTATGTGCAACTAGATAGTGAAAAAAATAAGTAAACACTGGGGGTAAAGGGAATGAACACGAAAAACTGATGATGATGGTGCCAATGATAGAATCCCATGGTAAACCGTGGCAAAAATATAAGAGACAAATATCAAAACCAAATATTTAAAGAATTCTTATATCAACAATTCCTAAAGATACTCTCAATGGATGATTATAAATTAGATAAACATGCTAAAATAGATAAAAATATGTGCAGTACAATAATTAATTCAGTTAGGAATGGCTGCACAGGTTACAGCAATAAATCTATATGAGGAGAATATCAGTGAACTTTCAGATATAGTATTGAAGTTACAATATATATAGGACTATAAATAGTAGAAATTTGCTAAACATAAAATGTTATAATTGGACCTAAAAAATAAGTTCAATATTAGACTAGGAAATGGATAACAAAACTTATATTAATTATGATCTTCAGATCAGAAAGGTGTAGCGATACACATTACTGAATCAGTTCAACGATATCATTCAACCCCAGAGGATGTATGGTTTTGTGGCGGTACATCCAATATAACTCGCGCCTTTGGAGCTGTTGAAAACGATTTGAAACATCAGGGGGAATCATGTCTATAGGGGTAATAGATAGATCTGAAAAATTGCGGTTGTGTATTTCGTTGAAGTGTTTAGCCACACTTTGTTTTATATCGCCCTTCCGGATGCTACATCGGTGCCCGTTCAATCTCACTCTCAGTGGAAAGATTGTACGCCAACATACTGTAAGTTGCATGTACACTGTATTACGTAAATTACATGATGATATTTACATGATAAAGGGTAATTAATGGTGAACTCCTCTTTTGTAATACTGGAGATGATGGATGTTGTATTGATACTGACACAACAAAGGCATCCTTTGGAGTTACAAGGAGAACTGCCTTTGGGATCAATAGAGACAATGGTGTCAATAGTTTTTTTTTCTAATTTTACCAGGAGCTAGGATACCCTTCAGATTGGGCGCTCTCCTGAATATTAGTCCCGTTTTTTTCGGAACTGTTGAACCTAAGATGGGATCGTTTTGAATGAGGTGCCAGTGTTTAGTGATAATTTTTCTAATTTCTCTGTGTGAGGAATTATACTGTGTAATATCGGAGTGACCAGAAAAATTATTATCACAGGTTTTTGTGGTAAGTTTGTTCTCTGTAGAACTTTTTTCAAGTCAGTCGACCTTTTCCAGTTTCCTAGTTCTTACATAGGCATCGGCTAATAAGGGAGACGGATATTTCTTTTCTATGAATCTTTTTTGTAGAACCTTAGCCTGTGTTTCAAAGGTTGTAGTGTCTGAACAATTCCTTTGTAATCTCTTTAGTTGTCCATAAGGAATGTTCAAAAGCCATGGTTTATAGTGCGCGCTATTGAAATTGATAAAACTGTTCGTGTCAACTGGTTTGAAAAAATTGGAGGTAATAAAGTGACCTTGATAATGAGAAATTTTTAAATCCAAAAAATCTATTTCCTTATCACTGCTGGAGGAAGTGAAGGAAATACCGAAGCTATTATTATTGATATATCTTTTATAAAGTAAAATGTAAATGAAATGAGGCTAGGAAAAGATGTAATGATTCTCAAAAAGGCCCATGAAGAGATTAGCGTACGCGGGCGCGAGTTTTGTTCCCATTGCAGGCCCTCTAACCTGCCAATAGATGGCGCCATTGTAGTCAAAAAAATAGTTCTCAAGAACAAGTCTAAGACATCTAAGCAAAAAGATTTTGTAAGGTTCTGTGATGGAGTCATCTATATCCAAAAAATGTTTTACACAATTGATGCCTAATTCATGCATAATATTTGTGTACAAGGAGGAAACGTCCAGGGTTAGAAATATATGATGTCTTCAGATTTTAAAGAGGATAAGATGGAAATTAGATGCCCTGAATCTTTCAGGTAACTCTCTAGTTTGGTGACATACTGTTGTAGATGTAAATCCACAAAGTGTGACACATTGCTCGTGGGGGAATTTACCCCAGAGATGATCGGGCGTCCAGGTGGATGGGTTATGCTTTTGTGTAGCTTAGGTAAATAATAAAAAAAATGGTATACTGCGTTCTTTGATACACAAAAGTTGTTTGGTTTTGCTGTCAATGATTCCATCAGAGACAGCCGACTGTGTCAGAGTATGTAGTTCTTTTTGTAATTTGTCAAATGGATCACTCGCACAAATGCTTTAATAGGAATTGTCAGATAATATGTTCAACGACTCTTTGTGATAGTCTGCATAATTTAACAGAACTATGCCGCCCCCCTTGTCCGCTGGGCGGATCACTAGTTCTTCATTGTCTTTTAGTGTTTTTAAAGCTCTAGACTCCTCTAGAGAAATGTTGGGCTTATGTTTAGAGGGCTGTATTTTCTGTATGTCTGTTAGGACGAGGTCCTGAAAGGTTTTTAAGAGATGTCCCTGTGACTTAATTGGATAAAAGGTGGATTTGGGTTTCAAGTTGAATTTGTTGGTAAGAGAAATGGCAGATTCTGCGTTAGGTGGAGGGTTGATCAAAAAATGCCGTTTTAGCATTAATTTACGTATAAATTGATGTATGTCTAAAAATAATTCAAAGTGGTTGATTTTACTGTTAGTGGGGCAAAAAAATAATCCTTTTTCAAGCAGTTGAATTTCTGTATCAGTAAGACTATGGTATGACAAGTTAAAAATCCCTTTATCAAATAGCGTAGCCATATTGGGGGCTAGGTTTTGGACCTTACGCACTCTTTCTTTTCTAGAGGCTCCTCCCCTACAGCCTCTATAAAAAAAATTATTTTGGCCCGTAATGTATTTCTCGGTGGTGGTGTGTGTAACTGTATGGGACGACCATGGTCTAAAAAAGGAAACGGAGTATTGGGTGGATTGATATCGTTTGGACGAATACAAGTATCTATATCTATGAGATTAATTGAAGAGTCAGAAGTATTATGAATAGTGATTTGAGAAAGAGAGGGGGGAGAAAGAGAGAAACTGGAATCTGAATTCTTTATTTTGGCTCTATTGTATTCCTTTTTGATGTTTTCAAATTTTTCTCTAATGATTTTGGCTTTTTGTGCAAGTGCAGAAAAATCTGCAGTGCTGTCTGGATTGATATCTGTACAATTGACTGTAGAGGGTAAGAGACTATTAGTTGAGCAGTCTGAATTATGAACAATAGAGTCTATTGGCACAGAATCAATGGATATGAATCTGGTAAAATTCTTTTCATATTCGGACATGGTCTTGAGGGACATGGATTCCAAGTTGGGTATAACAGGAATAAGTAGGAATGTTAATGGGGGAGAGCAGTGTCTCTCGGTATTGGTAATAGAATCAAAGGAAACTATGTTTTGAGTGGAGATTGTGCTTTGGGGGGAGGATAGTCCGTTATTTTGTAGTGTTTTAGGTCTTGCTCCTAGTGCTTCAAAGTCACAATTGACTGATACAATAGCAGTAGAGTGTGTGGATTCATCCAAAATAATGGGCTTGCTACTCAATGGTGTGGCCTGACTATTCTCTTCATTGTTAGCCTTTGATTGTTCATTTTTTGTGGTTCTAGTAGCAGCCCGGTTATAATAATTTGAATTAGAATAAGATAGTGCTCTAGGTCGCAAGCCCGTACGTTTTTTGGGGGTAATTTTGGATCGAAAATTATTAGATGGTATTGTGTTATTTTTTCCCCATAACTGGTATGTTGTCCTGGGTATCAATATGTATGTTCTGAACAATATTTTGGTCATGGCGGGGTCTCCTATCTCTATAGAATTTATTCCTCTTACGTAAAAATACATTTCTTTCAAACTTAGTTACTTCATTAGTAACTCTATCATTGATTCTATTAAAATCTTTATGCGGTTCAAATCTCTCTAATTTCTCTAGGGTATCATCAATCTCAATTACTATATTGTTACCTAAAGAAGTTCTCTTTCTAATTAATAATTCCATTAATTTGGTGGAACATTCATTAAGCAGTATGTCCCATTCACGAGTAAAATCCACATCATTAGAATATTAAATAAATCAGTCATAAGTTTGGTGTCAACATCGCTGAAGACTATACTTGCTTCATCTGGAGTCTCAGATTTGGAGTGGGATTCTTCATTCAACAGTTCTTTTAATAAGTCCTGTCTTAAATGTAAACGATTTTTAAAATACTCCATTGTTCACTTCTGGCAGCCCGATTCTCAACCCGGAGATAGCAGGTATAACACTCCGGGATTGGAATATATGTAAAAGAAAAAGAGAAAGCAAACAGGCACACAATAGTGAAATATGTTAAAAATAATGTATTCGTGCTAAATTGCAGTTTGCTCACCTCTGGAAGTTGTGCAATAGGGTCCGAGGCACAACTCTCGTAATCGCTTAATAACTCCAACGTGGAGTTGAGGTAATACGGCTCCTGGATCCCACGTGTAGTGAAATATCGTGGTATTGAAATAGAATAAAACAAAAAGAAGGAACTGCGGAGCACGTATTATAACACCTTATAGTGTAAAAATACGATATGAATACAAGTTTTTAGTATTATCTACCTTAAACTAATTATACATATACGCTTGAACTCGCTGAAGTCACAACAGCGATTCTTCTGTCTTTACTTATCTCTGTAGTTTTTTTGTTTTGTTTTTTTTTTCCATTTGACCAACAGTCAATCAAAGCAATTGTTAACATCCATGCTCATTTGCATGACTTTTCAACACAAGTCCCACGCTCACATGTGTTTTCCTTTTTTCTTTTCCTTTTTCACCCATTTAATTTTCTGGTTAATATAATCCTGAGTGACCCCTCATTCCTTAGGTTTTTACTGGATACTTCCTTCATATCTTTTCATACACAATTTTTTTGGACATAAACATTTTAGATGTCTATTACCAGCTTCATCTGCTCCAACATCGGCCTCGTATACACCGAGCGGTTTTTCATCTTTACCGCTCAGATTTTTTAGCGCTATCAAGTGTAAATACATCTTTTGAGATCTCAGCGGCTCTCTCTTTTTAATTTAAACAACACACTTTATATATGTATAGTTTGTTCTTGTTATGCACTAGACTTTATGTGGCAGGTGAACGAACTTTACTTACACTTTAACCGCCTAGATTCTTATCGCCATCAGGTGTATACATATCTTCTGATATTTTAGCGATTTTCTTTTATTCAAACAACACATTTTACATTTGCATATTTTGTGTCAATTATGTATTAAACTTTACGAGGCTGGGGAACGAACCTCACTGACACTTTGTATCTTCCTGCAATCCTCTTCCGTTCGTCAGCACGAAACCAGAGTGATTGACAGGTGTCTGACCCATTTGCAGTACATGTTACATGTCGTAAGATCTCTTTGGTTTGTACCACTGAATCCTTGCAGCCACGAGTAGACGCACTACTGTTTTTTTCACACACGTTGTTTCCTATATATTCTTGTTATATCATTTGTATCTGCACCCCTGAGGAAGCGTAACGCGTCAGACTTTTACTTCATATGTTTTTTTATATTTGAGACTGTCTGTCTCTTTTAAATAAACTAGAGTTGTAGTAAACCTCTACTCTCTGGCATCCCCTTTTTATAATACGTGCGCCGCAGTTCCTTCTTTTTTTTTAATTCTAAATACAGTAAAATTTGCATTCCTTTCTTGTGCTTTTTACAGATGTACCAGAGGTAACTTGTGGAATCTTTTGCTACATGTGGCTTTATATTAACTTATTTATCTACCCTTACTGTCATTTATAGTTCACAGTACAGTATAAATTAGCTTTGTGATCTATGCAGGGTAAACTATTTCCTTTTGTTCTTAAAGGGAATTGGGTTTTGGGGTTTTATGCACTCTTCAAAAAGCGGGAAATAAAAAAGAAGAACTGAGCTCGTGATTGTATTTATATTACCGCCCCGGCCGGGCCCAGTTTTTAGTCCGGGGTGGCCCGAAGGCGGGGCAGCCCACCGTGCCGGGGGCAGCTGGGCAGAAAAATTAGTTTTAAAAAGTTTTGACCCCCCATTTGGGGGGTTTTCGCCAATTTTTGGCCTGGCACTAATGGAATCCCGGGGAATAATGGTTAATTATGCCTGGTGATTAGCTCCCCCCAACAGGGCTACTCCCGGGGTAGATGGTGCGGGATGATGTGGCAGAAAAAAAACACACCCAGGCAGGGTTAACAAACTTGCAATTTACTGAAGCCTGCAGACTTTCCCAGGTGTACACACCCCAAAAATAATTTCTGCCTCACTGTGTGATAGATTTCAGTTTCTCTGCTTATTTGGGGTGTATCACCTGCTCTATTACACTCTGAAAACAACATTTGGGATTCTGTATTTCCAAGAAAAAAAAAATGCTGGATCAGGACCCTTCCGGAACGGGCAGTGGGGGTCCAAAGGGAATCCTGGCTTCTTCACCATTGAACTCCTACTCTGTGAAATTGCTAGTTCTTGGCAATTCACTCGCTATTTTTAACACCAATTTTTTCTCATTTCCACAACTCTGGAATCCTGGGGCCAAAGGGGACGATCCCTGGTTTGTTCACTTGCCCTGTGGAAGGCAACACCCCCTCACATACAATCCCTTCTTCCCCAATATACCTCTCTGGGCACATTTTCCTCTTCCTTTCTCTGGCTGGGGGCCAATCCTAAACCTGGATGAAAAAGTAGAATCCCCAGTAAGGATGGGGTTACAATGTCTGAACATGCATACGAAAAACTAATTTTCACACTAAAAATGCATATTAACCAACACAACAGTTATTTTGGGGGTGATCCAGACGGGGGGTGCCACTTCCCCCCCACGAAGAATAACACACCCCAAAAATAGGGGCTCACCCCATACAAGCAAACAAAAAACATTGACCTAAACACATAACCATCTTAATAAACAGTCGGGGGATTACGCCCAAAACCACTCCTCCACCCCTGACGTCCCCCGAGGGCACTGCGGCACAAAGACCATAAAATAAAATTTCACTCACTCTGTTTAAGGATTTTCCCTTTTCTAAGGCCCCATTTTTGTCATCCATGGGGTGGTCAACTAACTTGAAACGGGGTTTGTTTTCATTTTAAGCCCTTACAAGACCCTTGAATGAAAACGAATGCTGCTAAATCTCACATTAGTCCATTGGGCACACATTTATTTTTTTTTTAACAAAATTTTATAACTACATAAGGCCTAGTTTAACATAAACAAACATGTTTTTTCTTTAATCATCCTTAAACGAGAAGGGTCTGTCCCTGTTACTACCCCTTGATCTGCGAAAAAGGGGGGAGACTAGCAATTTCACCTCTCCTTAATCCCACCCGGGGTACAGCACTCACCTCTATATGAAAAGTATTTGACTTTTGGGCATGCAAAGTGTCAGGGCGGGTGCAGCTGCTCTTCTCTTTCAAAAGGGTTTGGGTGTCACTTGGGGGACTGTTTGGGGAAAAGCATCACGGAACTACTACCTTTTAAAATTGCACCAAAGGGGGGAACCCCCAGGATTTTTCGAACATTTGTGTCAACCTCTTCATTTCTGGGGAACTTGTTCACTCTTTCAACTTTTTCACGAAATTTGGGGGCGGGACAACTTTCAAATTGTCTCTTACACAGTTGTACATGCTTCCACCGTCTTTGGAATGGTACATATTTTGCTGTTATGTGTTTAATGGTAGGTGGTATAAGGGTTGACCTCCCATTGGTCTCCATTTGGGCTCCTTCTTTTTTCTTTAACCTTTTCACCTAATAAAGTGATGCAAAGCATGCATTAAATTTCTTTTTTTTGTTTTTGTCTAACTTAGAAAGGTTTTTTTCCACACATGCTGAACCTTCTGATATTGTATTTGCCTTTCGGTGTTTCAATCAGTGCCAAACTGGCTGATATGATTTCGGGAGTTAGGACTCCCTTTTCCAGCAATGGGAATTTCCCTGGTCGTGCCGCACAAGTAAGCGGAGCGTATCCTGTTACTGGTGAAATGATTTAATTTCAATCAGCGGGGATTTCTCCGGCCTTTGGGTTTCCTTCTTCCAAGGGGCAAGGTCTCTTTGGGTTGAAACAAAGGGTTCTTTTTCTAAACAAGACCGTTCCTTTGGGGATGGTAGGGATTTGTTCTGATCTTTTTACATCCGTAAAGGGACAAAACTCCTAAGACTTCGCTTCGAACTGGACCCCTTCTTCAAACTTGATCGGGGTATCCAGGGGGCTACAAAAATATTCTTGGAATCCTTTCAGCCTTTCTTGCAGTTTGGTCTTTCACCACAACCACCAAGAATCGGAGTAAGGGGTCACAAATCAAGCGAGTTTACCCGTCGGCTAGGTGATTTGGACATGGCGGAGCCACTTTTTCAAAAGGGTTGCTTCGTCACTATGGGCTGTGGGGGGCCTTTTGTTTGGGTGTGATTCTTCTTCTGGGGTTCACGGGCCCGGACTCTCTTACACCACGCTCAAAACCTCTCATACCGCCCAAAGAAACGTCACATACAACTCTACTTCTTCAAACCAAATGTCCCCCTTGAATTGTGATAGGCTTCTAGAACCTGGGCCCTCTTTTTTGGAACACAATCTGCCATACTACCATGCGTACGGGTTTAATGGCTCTTGGCCCAATTTGTTTTAAAAAATGAAAAGCTTTTTTCCCCTTTTTTCCCACAACTGTTACTCTGCAGGTGTATCAGGACTGGGGATGAATTTTCTGCACCAAGGGATTCTTTGATAAGCATATAGCGGGGCACTGCTCTGTTTTTCTCCCCAACAGGGGGGGTAGGGTTTAAAAGAATCTAAGACACTTTTTGTTGAAAATTTCCCGGATCTTAATCCTTAAAGGGTCCCTGGATCTTCCTCTGAATCAGGGGGGTTTTTTGGCATGGGGGGACAAAGCGTCTGCATTTGCATTTTCATACCAGCTCGGTATTTAATAACAACCGTATTTTATACCCAAACCCATCCCCCTTTTGCCCCAAAGGGGCGCCAAGCCGGGGCGGTATCCAGATGCTCAAGGATTTTTTGTCTGTTTTTGAGGTAAATTTTGGAAAGGCCAAGTAATTTTAAAATCTCTCTCCCGCCCATACAATACCAAACCTACTTAAAAGCTTATTTGGTGGGGGTTCCTCTCAGGGGGGCAACTTCCTACCGCATAGGGATACCTTCTCTTTCCATTCTGCCTGAATAGGATAGCTCCAATCCTTTTTGGGCTGGCATCGAGGGGGGGATAAAAGGTTATCAAAAGTCTGGATAAGCCAAGACTTCTTCTCCAAAAGGCTTGTTTTAAGTTCTGAAATACTTTTCCAATCTGGCATCCCCGTCTATTGGGGGGTTTTTTACTTTTGGGCTTTTTGACTTGGGCCCAATAAGAGGGCTTGAAGGGGGGCCGCCAACTTGGTAAAATCCTTAATAAAGCTCGGTAATACCACTAGTCCCGGGGAATTTTTTGGACCTCCCTAATGGTTTGGGGCTTGCCCCGTTCTGATGAATGACTTTGTCTGGGTCTGGGCCCCCTCCCCTCTACTGACGATATAGCCAATATTTACCTTGGGGTTCAGTTTAAAGGGTTTAACGGTTTAAGCTTAAGCCGAAGTTAGATAACCCTTAAAACTTTTGCTAGTGCTGCAAATGTTCTTCAGGGCCCCAAATGTATAATGCATCATTGGTACAAAACAGGGGGGGCCCCCAAAGTTCTTATTCTGAACACATTCCAAATTCGAAATGTCCAGGGGCATTACAAACCAAAGCATGCGTTACACTCATATACCCCTAGGGGTATGAAGGCGGTTTCTCTTTTTCGCCTCAGCAACGGAACCTCCAGTCCCCTTTTAAATCCAAAGTGGGGAAGTACCTACTGATTTTAGTGGCCAAGACTCCTCTACGGGGTAGGGGGTAAGCGTCTTTTGTTTATCTTGTTAATCTTTCATAATCTACACACAAACGCATTGTGCCAAAACCTTTTTTCCGGGCTTCCCAATGGGGCTGCCCATGGGCTGCAAATGTCTCTGATTTCCCCCTTGTTTAAATTTCTTTTATAATGCTTTTTTTTCACACTGGTAATGACAGAGCTAGGGGGCCCATACCTTTTTTTGATGGGTGGATGGGCCCCCTTGGGGGTAGAGTTGGGTATTCTTTTTCCTCCCAAAATCATGGGGTTCTTACTGAAAACCCTCTATACTCCTGTACTACTCGAACACTCCATCCTTCAATGTTTGGGGGGTGGAGTCAGTGCCCATATGCACTTTTGGCACCATCCCCTTTTAACTGAACCAAGAGATATTGTCACAAGTTAATCAGATGGATTTTAAGGGTTTTTTGCACCCGAATATCATTATTCGACTGTAAACATTTTTGGCCACATGGCAATCCAAGCAACTTCCTCCCCCTTTCCACATTCAAGAGCCCCACCGGGGCCCTCCCTTTTTGACATCAACAATCCCCTAGCCTCAACACAGTAGGTCTGCTATCAATAAACCGGTTTCCAGCAAGCCTTAATCCGGCCCCCGAGCCTATGCTTCGCACCAATGATATCTCACTTCTGGGGAACACAATGATTGGAACCTCCCCTTACACTACCAATCTCTCCTCCCGCTAGCTCTACCTGCTGTCCTGAAGAGGGCCTTCTTTTTCTTTTAGGGCATGTTTTTTTTTTGAACAAACTACTCTGAATGTCTTGCAAAATGGATTTACCTCACCACAATTTTCCCTACATTATGCCCAGGTTTTTAATAATTACACTCCCCTCTCTCTACATCACAAAAACCAACCTTGAATTTTAAACTCCCCCTTCCCACCTTTAAAGGTAACCTCTTTTTTCCCACCTGTACCAAAGGCTACCTACTTGCTATAAGTGACAATCCCCCTCAGGGCTTTGGGTAAATCCGCATCAACCCATATCCTTGGGACAAGGTGGGGGATTGTAGTTACCTGGAACCATGTCAGGAACGGTGAAGGGGATACCATCAAAAACAACTGAATCATTTACGTCCTCCGACATACTTCTCCTCCAGTTTTTGGGCCCCGATTTTCCTACCCTGGGGTTGGTCCCTGCCCCCGGGGGTCCCATTTAAATTACACTCCCCGACATGACCACCCTTCACATCTCTACAATGGTCTCCTGCGGGGTTTAAAACGATCATAGATCTCCTACCATGCGGGTCACCGTCGCTGGGCCGGGGGGGGGGCACCTCCTTGCGTCGCCATGGGAAATCCTCTGAGTGGGAATTAAATTGGATCCCCCTACAGGGGGGCATCTGAAGACCAAAAAATCTTACATAAGAAGCTACACCTGGTCAGTTCCTGACTTTTAGCCAAAAATTTCAAAGGGCATCACTTGACCGGGGGTACTGTACGACAGGCACTTGGGAAAGAGGGCACACCTTCTGGGGTGCATGACGCCCGGGGGTCTAACTGACCATGCAACATCATGGATTCTCTTAATATACATTTATCTTCTTTGAATTTAGCAAAATCCATATCAGGGTTTTTGCAGGAACTCATCCACTGGGGCCTTTTTGGGCTCAGACAAGAGGCCCTCAATAAACTGTTCTTTTAGCATTTTGTTTTCATCTTGCACACTCCTTCAACTTGCTGAATAACCTTTTAAGGGTTTTTCAAATTAAGGGGATGGTCTTTAAAAAGTGTCCTGTGGGCCTGCCGCAAATGAAAATCGCATTTTTTTTTTCTGAAGTGGTACGGGGGTCAAAAGTACTTTGAGTTCGAAAATGTCCTTTACACCTTTTTATCATGGTGCCAAAATTTCACTTCCCTTTGGGGGGCCCCCACCAAACTGACTCATCAGTATGGGGACTTTCTGCTCTTCACATAGGTAAATTCAAACAGCTGCTCATCTTCTCTTTAACCCCTTAGAGTGTTGATTCACCTTATACTTGGGACCATTTTCACCCGGGATATAAAGGCATGGTTTGGGCATATGGGGGGGGCCCCAGTTGCTGCACCACTAAGTTAGATCCCACAGAAGATGCGCCACCCCTGGGGGTGAGGGCCTGGGGGCTGCTGGGGTAGACATCCCCCCACTCATTAACCCCTCGGGACTGACTCACCCCCCTCGTAGCTTTTGACCCCTTTTGCATTCAATCCTGTTTTGTGGACCCGGGAAAAACTTACCAACCCCCCCCCGCCTCATAGTAAAACACGGGGTCCGAGGGCTGGCAGCCCACCGTGCGTGCGGCGCTCGCAGAAAAATGGAGTTTTTTGAAAAAGTTTTTGACACCAAAATTGGGGGTTTTCGCCAGATTTGGCCCGGCACTAATGGGGACCCGGGGGGGTAAATGGGGTAATTAGGCCTGTATAAGCCCCTCCCCAACTAGGGGGACTCCCAGGGGAGATGGTGCAGGATGGTGGCAGAAAACAAACACATCCAGGCAGGGTTTAAAAACACTTTCAATTTTCTGAAGCCCCGCAGACATTGCCATGTTACAATCCAAGAAAAAGGATTTCTGCCTCACATGTGTGATTAGATTCAGTTTTTCTCTGTAGGGGGTTACTCACCTGTCTTTACACATCTGAAAATATATTCTGTGATTTTCCAAAGAAAAATCTGGATCAGTGATCCCTTTCCCAAAACAGGCATGCGGGCCTATAGGGAAACCTGGGTTTTGCACCAAAGAAATCCTGACTCTGTGGGGGCGCTAGTTTCCTGAGCAATTCACTCTGCACTTTTGAACACCAAGATTTTCTCAGTTTTCCCCAACCTGGAAGTCACTGTGCCAAGGGAAAATGCCCTGGTTTTTTCAGCTTGCCCTTAGAAGGCACACACCCTCTCAATAGGCAATCTTTATCTTTTTCCCACAATACACACCTCTGGGGACCTTCCCCTTCCTTTCTCTCTAGGCCAATCCTAAACTCTGGGGTGAGAAAATGTAAAACCCCCCGTAAATCGGTTTCAATGCTGTATGCAGGCTTACAAGAAACAACTTTCCATCTAATAATCATAGTAACCTAACACAGACTTATTTGTGTGATCCAACATGGGGGGCCCCCAATACACATGAAGCTTTTTTAGTAAAAAGCAGAGAAAATACTGACCGTACTCCTTAAGAGACAATAGGAGTTCTGCTTATCCTGTCAACATACAATGATAGATAGCTTTCCCTGTATCAGTGTGTGTACAGAGCTAACTGCCAATCAATGTGGATGGGGCGAACAGTAGCTTCACAGATTTTCTCTGCTTTTTACTGAGAAAACCTGCTCCAAATTATATAACTATATAAATCATAGAATTCTACTTCTCTACTCTATCATGTAACCCTATATATCACATAGCTCAGCTCCTTTCCTCTATCATATAACCCTTTATATTACAAAGCTCAGCTTCTCTCCTCTATCATATAACCCTATATATCACATAACTCAGTTTCTCTCCTCTATCATATAACCCTATATATCACAGAGCTCAAACATGAATCATAAACCTTTGATTGGGCTCGGAGTGTTATACCTACTGCACTGCACTTGCATTCTAATATGTAGAAGGCTGAAAAGAGGGTGTAGTTACCCACCATTGGGAAGTAAGATTCCTTGACTTTTCTTCTCGAGATGAGACTGGGATCCTTTCTCCCCAACCACTGACAGCCATATCCGCTGCTCAGTTGAGACTTTCGTAATTAATAACCTGCCCTGCTTGTCCTAGTGCTAACAGTAGTAACAAGTATTCCCCCCACAGTAAAGACAGGCAAGCATTACAGTACTGCAGACTTTGCTGGGTATAATATGGTGTTGCTTTTGTTTGGTGCAAAAACCAGCCACATCCTTTGAGTCTAGCAGTAGTAGTGCATAAGGCTACAGAGCCCTGAGGGTTAAAGCTTGTCAGTAAGCAATGTAAATGAGCTTCCATCTCCAAGATAAGAAACACAACAGGCAGTGACGTCACCATCCCAACCACTGCCGCAGCTTGTAAGAGCAGAAAGAAAAATTGCCGTTGACTATATAAGTTTGTGTACAGGAGATAAGATTTTCTCTAACTTTAATGAGAAACAAAATCAGATCAGCAATTTATTTGGTAAAGTCTTTATTTATCTTTGCTTACATGTTGAAAGCTAATCAATGAAACGGAAATACCCTTTTAAATCTAGTGACTCAAAGGTTACAGCTTTTGTGACTGGAATAGTTTACTTTCCCTTTTCTCCTCCATCGGACCAAAGCCATTATGAAGACTCCTCCCAACCACAACTCATCTCTGCAGCTATTTTTGGATTTCAGCTTTTCTAATACCTTCTAAGCCTCACATGTACTTAAACTCCCCATCCTTCTGTTCCTTTAACAGTTCCACTTTGCGCCTTTTGTTGCCCTTGGTCCCCCCATAGCTAGTTTGTCTTCACAAAGTTTTATCAAATGGATGCTCCAGATTTTTACACTGTCCTACATAATAATCCTTTACCCATGGTGCTCTCCTCCTAGTGACATTATCAGTGCCCTGCTCATGCCTTCTTCACAGTAACAGTGCCCCCCTTTGTGCCTGCTTCATGGTAATAATGCCCTTATTATCAGTATTAATACCGTAAACAGCATTAAAGTGTTCCCTTAAAGTCTCCAAACATTTTCCCTTACGGCTTGTTCACACGGAGTGTATGCTCCGTGTTACAAGCGCTTTTAGGATCCGTCTTGGGGTCCGCTCTGTTGGTCCCCAAGACGGATCTAAACAATTAGCAGTGAGATTATCACTGCTGTCTATGCCGAACACAGAGCGGCGTCACATGAGGGATCGCCGCTGCATGTTTCAAAAGCTCAGCTGAGCTCCGTTTTGAAAAAATTGACATGCAATTCTTTTCAAGATGAAGCTCAGCTGCGCTAAAAGAAACACGCAGCTGCGTTCTCTCATGTGAACGCCGCTCCTTGTTCAGCACAGTGAGTAGTGATAATCTCACTGCTGAGTGTTAGATCCGTCTTGGGGACCGACAGAGCGGACCCCAAGACGGATCCTAAAAGCGCTTGTAACACGGAGTGTATACTCCATGTGAACAAGCCCTTAAAGTCTCCCAAAAAATAGTATATATCCTCATCTATGCCAGTTCTCATCATGACAGGTCATCTTTAAAGAGGTTACCTAATGAAGGCAGTGGGAATTTATCTAGAAGCAGGTCCAGCTTATATGTCCAACTATTAGCTGTTATCACTGGGGCCAGCCATACATAAATGAACAGCTGCCTAAGTAACACATGAATAGGTTAGTTTTACTAAAGTGGAAGCCACTGATACTGTTGTCTGTTGACCTAATACAGCATGATGAAACAATTATTTTAACTTGTGTTATGGCCCTTGCCTTATCGAAATTGATCAGATCACAGCACCTGGTAGTAAAGTGTCAAAAGAAAATTAATCACTGTTTCACTCATGATTTAGTTCAATGCATTTTTAAAAATTGTTGGATTTTATAGAATTTTTTTATTTACAATATCAGTATTATATTATTTTAATTTAAAAACTGTAATATTGAAGTTTTCAGTTTCACCATTCGGCCTTATGCTAGTCTGACACTTCCTTTTCTGTAGAGAAAACTTGCCAGCAGTTTTCTGATTATCAGCACAGACAGGATTACACTGAAAGGTGACCCCAATGTGTATAGATAACTCAGGATCCACTACTGACAATAGGTGATAGTCACACTCCCTGTACACTGACTTCTTCCCAGGTCACAGAGCATGCCTAGAAAACTCTACTACAGAAGTCAATGGATCTTCTCCTTTTCACAGTCTTTTTTTGTCCATGTTGCTGCAATAAAATATATATCTAAATGCAGTTCAGGCAAGATGGCTGCCCCCATATCATATATATAATCATATACAGAAAACAGAAATAATAAAATCTACAATCAGAAAATTAAAGCAGCTAAGAAGAAAAGAATATCTATTAATATATGGTTTTAATTAGTAAAAAATATATTAGTGCTACTTACCCTTTAAATATCATCATATACGAATCACTGTATCTAACATATAAATGAAGAGGAGACCTGCAGTACCAATGAATGCTTCATTGTCTCATAATCTGAATTGAACTATAATTTCTGATAGCTGGAGAGAAATGGTCATGCATGTCTTTTGACAAAAGTAAATCTTTATTCATTTTTTTCTTTTTCGTAAAGGTTTGATGAGCCAAATCATTGTGACATTTCAGAGTAACAGACTTACGGAAAGGGCACTTAATTTTTGAGCACTTTGCCTCTGTCAATACTATAAAATGTTATATACATTTTTATTGAAATTGTCTTGTAAATAAAGATCCCAAGGGCTGTGAATTATTATTACTTCATCTAAAATACTTAAACAAGTGTTAGATTTTATTGAAGTAACAGATATGGAAATATATTACAAGTTTTATTGGTTGGCAATCCCTAATTCTTAAGAAAAGGTAAATTTACCTTCAGCTTTTTCTAAATTATTTAACTTATTGAGAGGACTTTTCATTATACTAGTGGCCTCACACAGTCTTAACATTTACACTGATCAGAAAGAGTGTCAAGGAACTAATTCATTGTGGTGTACCTAGCACAAGACCTGAAGGGGAGGTGTAGGACTCAGACATTTAGAATATCTATACTAGCTACAAGTGTAACAGAAAATATCAGTTTTTCCTGGGGGGCCTCTTTATGTTATTTAGTTTAAAAGGATTACATTATATACCAAAGCTCCATAGAAGACAACTGGTAAACTGATGCAAACCCGCTTGCTGCATTGTATTGTATAAAATTTGTGAATTATTTACAAATCTGGATAATTTGCTAAGAAGTTAGTTCACTAGAATGTGAACACTTTTACAGGGAATATCTCTACTATTGTAGAAAAACACACAATAAATCCTCATAAATGGATTTTCATTATCAGTCCCATTGACAAGATGTAGACATAATAAAGGAGATTAGATTGGAAAATACTTCTAGGAGGTTGGATAATTATTACACATTTTATTATATAAATTTCACTCTTTCTTTATATAGTGGCAAACTGTTCTGCATTCAAAAAATTACAAAACTGTTACAAAGAGAAAAAAAGAAGGCTAAGACACTACCAAAAGTCAAAATAGTTTATTAATATAATTTTTTATTACTAACATTTATTTTAACTACTTGCTGGGGGGGTGGCTGTTTAACTCTGCAGACTTCGCCCAGTTCGTATCTCGAGGCCATGTTCACAGGCTATTTGGGCGTGGATTGGAGCCGTACTGCTGCCGTATTTGCGCTGCAGTACGGGGCTCCATTCCGTCCCTGTCATTACGGATCCACAAGTTCTCATTGAGAACTGTGGATTCCGTTGATCCTCCCATCGGGCAAATCTGCTTGCGGGGGGAGAAAGTGACATGCACATTATTTACGGCGCTGTACGCGCCGGTATATATGCATTGTCTGTGGGGCCAGCGAGCAGCTCCCCCGCCTGCGCCCACCTGCCACGCCACCTTATTCAAAGCTGTATTGCTCGCGGGATCCGTCCCGCAATTTACGGCTGGAATAGCCGTTGTGAACCGGCCTATGGGTGACATGTTATGAAGAAGGCTCTTCGAAGAGAGATTGTGCGGTCTCGGTTTTCAGTGTATAATGTGCCTGAATGTATGAAAGTGGTTCTCTTTGTGGGTCATAAAAATGTTGTCTAAAAGTTAATTACGCTTCGCCTGTGTGTTTGCGCGTTTTCGGACTTAGGCGCACTAATGCGCCTAAACATGTTATAAAGGCTATAGATTGGCTGGAAATAAAAGAAAAGTCTTTAGAACTAGCATGTCAGTGAATAGAAACTATGGTACTGAAATCTTGCTTGGTATGTCCACAGGCCCTGTAAGACCTGTGTGTGCTGGGCTCTTGCTGTATGTTGAATTAAGGGTGAGAGAATCAAAAATAAATTTCATAATTTAATGTAGTTAAAATCAAAAAATGTTAATAATATGTACAACATAATCGTGAGTTATTTAATGTAAAATTAGTTTTAGATTCTTTTAATTGTAAATACATTTTATAAGGATATTTTTATATTTTTGGGATATTAATAGAGATGGGCGAATTGATTCTAACGAAGTGGAATTCGTTTAGAATTTCAGGAAAACTTCGGTCTGAACCACACGTCGATAGTTTAGGGAACTTAGGTTATGACAGTGAACGAAGTGTGCTTTTTGATTGATAAAATGGCTGCGAGCACTTGGCGTTTACATGGGGAAAGCCACTCTGGGAGGAAGAAGGGCATTGCCTGCGGACCTGTGCAGAGATGAAGCCAATCAGAAGACCGGCGGGAATTCTGTGACGTCACCGGTCACTATATAAATCCGGGCGCGTCGCTGGCAGCTCACACCTCCTCTCACTGTTCTGATTAGGGGAGGTGCTGCCGCGGCTGCTGTAATAGCTCTCTACTGTAGAACTGATTTTTTTATACAGTGATTTTTGTGGGGGTGTTCTAGATTGTCTCAGAGACTGCTTCTCTTAACGTTCTTTTTCTGATTTTGTGGTGTATATGGATCTGAAGTCCAATTGTGCGGTCCAGTGCAGCGGCATATACATTTTATTGATATCTGCTCACAGCCTATTGATATCCAAGGGGGATCTAAGCTGTTCCTATTGTTTCATTAAAGAAACAGCGTTTTTTACATACAAATACCCACTTATTTTTTGGCTGCTCATATTCTTGAGCAAATTTACATCAGGGGGTAATTAAGCGTGTGTTCTGCTGCTGTTGGTGACTAAAAGAACTTCTTTTTCAACCTCCAAAAAATAAATTGTTACTGTTGGCATTAATTCACATAGCGATAGGGTAATTACAATTTTTTCTCTTGTTGTGTAGCGTATAAACACGCCATTGTAAACACGCTTACAAAGCTAGTAGTTTGTGGTATCAATTGTTTGGCACATATTTTAATCCAGGGGTGGGGTTAATATGTATTTTTTCTGCAGTGGTTCTCAGTAAAAGAAACTTTGTTTTCCTCCACCACAGAAGAAATTCTGTAGCATAGTCATATCCGAAGGTTAATTAAGCCTATTTGTGCTTTTAAATTCAGTAAAATACACTGGAAGTTTTAAACGGCACATACAAGTCAATTTTCCTGCCCATTTGTGGAGCTGCATTGAATATCCTAGGGGTTACCCAAGCTTTTTACTAGGTTCTTTGGAGTCAAATTTACAGGGTGTTGTATTTATCATATCAGATATCTTCATCAAACAGTGTCTGTACATTTTAGAACAAATCAGTATGTTCAGCGAGAGAGGTGGCAGGCTCTTCACCTGCGAGTGGCAGGTGCCAACAAACATTACTGGAGCAGGCCCAGGTTGCAGCACAGCAAGGGACGTCGCAGCAGGGGTCACTCGGTGAGGCCACAACTGCCGCTGTCATCTAGCGGGAACCGTGTGTTGATTCAGCAACCCCAATGGGTTCTTGATTGGTTGACTAGGTCATCCCACTTTCTCCACAGATGACATCTGACAAACCCCAGCCAGAGTCGGTGGGAACAGTCAGACACAACCCTTTGTGGCATGGCCCGGGAGGCGGGTCAGCGGCCATCACCTGTCCTCAACCCGCCTCTGTCCCTCCGGTTCCCTCAGCCAGTGATCTACTATTGTGGTCATGGGCTCAGCGCCACTATATAGTGAGGTGAACAATTTGAGTGAGGGCAGTCAGCAGTAATGGGCAGCGAAGAAATCGGGCAATATCCCACTGCTTTTGCAGTAGCCGGCCAAAAATATAATGTTGAGAGTGGCATTGGGAGGTTCATGTTGTGAGGGGTCAGCCTTTGTTATACAAGACCGGTGATTGAGGACAGCTGTGTCAGATTGAAACACAATAGATGTTGATGTAAGCCAACCGCCCTTGGGAGCCGGGTTGTGAGGCAAGGCTTCCTCATCAATCAGGAGAAAGAGAGGGCGTCAGCTGCGCCCGTCAGGCAGCGGCGCACGCAGCAAAGTGGGTTGTGGCTCCGTGAGTCAGCGGGTAGCTGCAGTGTGAGGTCGGGGGGCGGCCAAGCAGGCCATGGTTAAAAAACCCGCTTCGCAGGTCCAGAAAGTAGGCGGCACAGCGGCTCAGCGAGCTGGCAGTGGTGGTTTGTAAGTTCACGCAGTGCGGAGCGTTTGGTGGTAAAATCAATCTGGCGGTGTGGCAGTATTTTGCTAAGACACGGAGGAGCCGAATATGGGTATATGTGGAATCTGTGGGCGAAAGTGAAGCGTGGCCTGGGTGCCAAAGTGGCACCACGGCCCTGAGTCAACACATGCAGCGTCCACTATCCGTGGCCTGGGAGAAGGAAAGAAACGTGGCCTCAGATGTGGTTGGTCCATCCAGCCACCGCAGCAACGCAGCAGCGAGCTGCGGAGGCCAGTGGCCACGCATGCATTGCAGCCGTCAAGGCTCCCACCACCATCTGCAGATGGGAGCTGTTTCTCTTTGACATCATCTCTGGTCCAGATGCTCCTGCCTCCTGGGGCTACCTCATGGCGCCTAGCTAGTCGTTCAGTGAGGTTGATTGCAAAGTGAAACAATATGCGTCCAACCATCCTAAGGTGCAGAAGCTGACTGTGCTCCTGTCCAAGTTGTTGGTACTGCGAGTCCCTCCCTTTGCAAAATGGTGGAATCTGCACCGTTCAGAGAACTAATGGCGGGGGCTTGTGCCGAGCGAGGATGGAGATTTCCAAGTCGTAATTTCTTTTCCAAAAAGGCAGTTAGTATTACCAGCACTTCATATTTTTGTAGAACTGAAGGTGGGCCAGACCTTAAGCTTATTGGTTTGTTCCTATGGTGCACGGCAGCGGGCGGAGGTCTGGAGCTGTCTAACTACGGTCAGGGCTGTCATGGTCCTTTACGGCACTGGTGAATGTGCTTTCCTGCAACAGGCCCACACCAAAAAAAACTGGGACAGGGGGGGGGGGGGGGGGGGGGGGGGGGGGGGGGGGGGGGGGGGGGGTGGGGGGGGGGGAGACGCCGCTTTCTCCTACACGTTGTCATACTGCGGCTCCTGCCGCCATATGTCTGCCTCCTCCTCCACCACACCTTCTAGCCTCCACAAGTACTGCTTCCACCATACACTGTGTAGGGCACAGCGGTTTTTGTCTAACGCAGTTTACACCTCTTGCTCGGCGATCAAAGTCACAAGGGAGGAACGTCTCCGCGTAATGCAGCAAGAAATCGATGTGTGGCTTTCTCCGGCGCCAACTGCAAATCGGAACCATGGTGATGAACAATGGGAGGAACATGGTGTCTGCGCTGCACCGTGGAGGATGTCCATGCGCACTGCATGGCCGCAATGTTCATCTGGTTGTGAAAAGGTTCCTGAATTGTGGTGACGCGATTTATTTATCGACAATGTTGAAATCGGACTCGGTTTTTATGTTGATCGGATTATTCGTCACGTGATAATTTAGGTTAAATTTCTGCGCATAATCTGATTTATATCGCGCCATTTTCGGCGCTTCCTGTCATTTGGCGGCCAGCAAATCAAGCTTAGAGAATAGAGCAGGAGTTAGCTGTGTGTGCGACAACAGTAATGACTGGATTTTGTTGGCTGCGTTGTGGACTGAAAAAATCACATGACCTTCGTTTTTTTAACATTAGACAGCCTTCCTGTTCATGATCAGTGTGTGTCAGTATCTCAAAGCACGTAGACGTGGCTCTGCCTACTGTGCAATACAGCTAAGCGGAAATTATTCTATTTTGTTCACAGGACCAGCTCTACTTATAGCTGTGATCACTTAGAAACTTAGTTAGATCAGAGATTTGCAGATTTTTGGTAGTTAGGCAGGAGAATTTTAAAGGAGCATTCTACCGCTGTAAAGTCAAGGAGGGAGCGGGGGGGGTGGTGGGGGCGCGGGCGAACACAGACAAGCTTCTTTAAAGATTACTGGATATTGTGCACCCAGACTTTTGTAGACATTGCATTGCATTAGCTTTATTATTAACAGTTTTCTATGAAATATTACTTGGATATTGGGCAGCAGAACTTATGATTTGGATTACAATCTTTTCTAGTAACTGCAGGTTATTTGGTTAGGGGCAAAACTCCATTTTTATTTTCAGTATACATTTCAGATAAGTTTTCTTTTCAATTTTGCCCGCAGTACAGCTTTGTTGATAGTGGCGACTTGCAGTTCAATTTTGAATACAGCAATTTTGTAGTCTCCCACAGGTTGATAGGGGCCAAAAAATACCTTTTTATTATCCGTATACATTTCAGATACGTGTTTTTTTCACTTTGGCGCAGGCACAGCTTTGTTGATAGTGCCACATTGCAGTATAATTTGAATACACAGCCTATTTTGTAGTACTCCAAAGGTTGATAGTTGCCAAAAAATACCTTTTTATATCAGTCTATATACATATTCGATAACTTGTTTTTTTTCACTTTGGCGCAGGCCAGGCTTTGTTGATAGAGCCATAGTGCAGTTACATTTGAATACAGCAATTTTGTAGTCACCACAGGTGAATTGTTAGGTGCCAAAATACCTTTTATTATCTGTATACATTTCAGATACGTGTTTTTTAACTTTGGCACAGGTCAGCTTTGGTGATAGAGGCCTCCTTGCAGTGTAAATGTGAATATGGAGCAATTTTGTAGTCACCACAGGTTGTACTGATAGTGCTAAAAATACCGTTTATTATCCGTTTTACATTTCAGATACGTGTTTTTTTCACTTTTGGTCGTCAAGCTTTGTTGATAGAGGGTACCTTGCACTTAAATTTGAATCCAAGCAATTTTGTAGTAACCTATCCGGTGAATTGATAAAATAGGTGCCAAAAAATACCCTTTTATTTTCCGTGAACATTTCAGGTTCGTGTTTTTTCACTTTGGCACAGGCCACGCTTTGTTGATAGAGGCAACTTGCCAGTTAAATGAATACAGCAATTTTGTAGTCTCCACCGGTGAATTGATAGAGTGCCAAAAATTACCTTTTATTATCTGTTTACTTTTCGATACGTGTTTTTTTTCACTTTGGGCAGGCCAGCTTTGTTGAGTAGAGCCTCCTTGCAGTTAAATTTGAATATACAAGCAATTTTGTAGTCACCACAGTGAAGTTGATAGGTGCCAAAAATACCTTTTATTATCCGTTTACATTTCAGCTAGTGTTTTTTACACTTTTGGCGCCGGCCAGCCTTTGTTGATAAGAGCCACCTTGCAGTTAAATTTGAATACTGCAATTTTGTAGGCACACAGTTGTATTGATTGTTTCCTAAAATACCTTTTATTTTCCGTATACATTTCAGATACGTGTTTTTTTCATTTAGGCGCAGGCCAGTTTGTTGATTGAGCCACTTGCAGTTAATTTGAATCCAGCAATTTTGTAGTCACCACAGGTGTATTGATAGGTGGCCAAAAAATACCTTTTATTATCTGTATACATTTCAGATACGTGTTTTCACTTTTGCCCAGTCCAGCTTTGTTGATTGAGCACCTTGCTGTTAAAATTGGAATAGAGCAATTTTGTAGTCACCACAGGTGATGATTAGGTGCCAAAAATAGCTTTTATTATCCGTATTCCATTTCAGTACGTGGTTTTTCACTTTGGCGCACAGGCAGCTTTTGTTGTTAGAGCCACCTTGCAGTTAAATTTGTATACAGCAATTTTGTAGTAACTTCAGGTGTATTGATAAGGTGCCAAAAATACCGTTTTTTGTCCGTTTACATTTCAGATAGGTTTTTTTTCACTTTGGTCTGGTCATCGCTTTGTGATAGAGGTACCTTGCATACTTAAATTTCAATCACAGGCAATTTTGTTTGATTTTAGAATTTGAGATAACTGTGAATTTGCCGTCTTTTATTCTTTCTGTAATGGAGCGAAATTCAGGTCGGTAAACGAGCAAGAGTGGGGGGAGGACATGGAGTAGAGGTACGAGAAAAGGTGCTCCTTCCGGGGCTGGCGACAACCACGCATGCCAGCGGATCGTAGGTTGTTGCAGGACCGTCAGGCCTGTCTTCGTGGGTCAGGAGGCCTGTGATCTCAGTAACGAAATCAGCTTCACCAATTTCTTATTCTGTTGTTAATGCACTGCATTCCAGCAGTCTTACTCCTCGTACCATCCATTCACGGCCCAAATTCGTCATCAGCATCATCATTCATCCGTCCAACATGAAGCGAGCAGCCCAAATGTCAATCGTGTACCCACCTCTGTGGATAATCCATTTTCTGAAGACCTCTTTGATGAATAATAGGCGGGTCGGTTGGGGTCAGAAGGCATGTTAAAGATCAAGAGGCCTAAGAGGAGATTTTGTCTGCTCTGACGACCAGTTACTGATCGGCATCAGAGGAGGGAAGGAAGCCGGTCTGTCTGCAAAATCGGGCGGGCGGCAAACGCCTTGCAGTGCCCCTTGCTTGTAGCCCCAAGCTTCTGGATGCAGTAAGTCAGGTAGACCAGTAACCTGTGTTAATTGATGATGATGATGACGAACATTGCGGATCCATCGTGGTCTTTTCCATCTGGATTTTGCTTGGAGTGCTTCATCACTGGTCGAGGAGGAAAGACGATCGGGGTAGTTGTCTATCAGGGTCCGCCTCAAAATAGGGAGGAGGTGCGGTCGCACAAAGCTCGCTGATTTGGATTCCGGCCAGCCACGGTCAGCGGAAATCCGCTCCTCGCTTTATAGCTATCAAAAAAAGGTAAGGACCTCTCAAACCTGGCCTTCTTTGAAGCAAGCCTCTGATTCTACCCAGCGATGTCATATGCCGCCTTTGACCCGTTTTACGCATAAGTAGAAGGCCATATTCTTAGGTGTTTAACGCCACTACATGTCCTTAGTCTCCATGACCAGCGAATCGCTTGAGTGATAGGAGCAACACTTGCCCAAAAAAGGCCAGTTCTGACGCCCAGGGCTTCCAACCACTGTCACACCCTCTCCGTCTCCACCTCCTCCTCCACCACCAAGCGTTCATCAGCTGCCCATGTCCCCCCCTCTCAGAGTCATGATCAGGGATCCAGCCTCTCGCTCAGCCGTCCACAGTCGCCAGAGTACCACCAGCACCATGCAGAGACACCATCCAACCCCTTCTCCTCCCGCCAGTATGACGACCTGCAAGCAGCTTTTTACAGCGGCCCAAGTCTAGCAGCCTGCCTTCTTGTCTTCAGGTTTGGGAGCTGAAAAGATAACACTTTAACAAGCCACCCCAAAGCCAAAAGCCTGTATGTCGGCATTGCCAGGCTTTTGGCCTTGGAAATGTTGCTTTCCGTCTGGTGGACTCAGATGGGTTTCCGCCCACGTCTTGGCCTTTGCCTGCCCCTCAAATATCCAGATGCCGAGCAGCATTGCTTTGCCAGAAAAGCCGTTCCTTGCCCTTGCAGCCACGTGGTCATCTAAAATTTCAAGCGCGTTGTCGGCGATCTTGTGGCCGGGAAAAAGTCCATCTGCACATTGGACACATGGACTAGTAAGCAAGGGCCAAGGGCCGTCTCTATCTGTGACAGCTCACGGGGTGAGCTGGGTGGATGTCTCTGGGGGTGACGGTGCTTGGCTTCTCAGGCTCGGCGCACGCTCTTAAAAACCGCGGGGGATGGTGCGGGGTTTTTCCCCCCAAAAGGTCCTTGGTGGCATACGTCCCCAGAGAAACCAGGGTTTTGAAATTTAAATTGGTTGGGGGGACCGCCCCACACCTGGTAGGGCTGTGGACGGCCTCCGAAAACGGCCGAGCGTGGCGGGTGACAGAACCTTGTGCCAGGCAAGGTGGTTGCGAAAAAAGGGCGAAATTGTGGCGCCCTTAAGATCGGTGGCGGGAGCATTCCCTTGCCTGGCCCAAGTAAAACCTCGTGTCCAGAAATTTCTAAAGCGTCCCCGGGCGGGGACTGCCTGCTGGGGAAGGCTCGAGGTCTGAGTTGCATTCCCGCCGTTCACCCCCTGCTTCGTCCCCCCTGGTGGTTGCAGCGTCAGCTCTGCCCCCCCGCAACTGTCTCATTTTTGAGGGCAACACGCTGGAATTCCCCCCTCCAATGCTACAGGATTGTCCCGCAGGAGGGGAATTTTAAGGCTCCATCTCTCACATGAGTGTTGGTGCTCCATTTCCTCCAAAATGATCCTCGCATTAGGCCATCAAAATGAAAAACAGTTACTGGGTGGCCACCCCTGGATTCCCCTACAAACAAAACTCGCATTTCCTTCCCCCCACCCCAAAAGGAGGTAAAAGCAGGAAATGGGATTTGTGATTGATCAAACTGGAGAATCTGTTTTCGTCTGCTTCCCTTCTTCAAAAATCATGTGGAAACAAAGCCACGAGTGACGCAGTAGGGCCCAAATAGCCAACGGCGCAGCAGCAGCAGGAAGGTGGGAGAAGCCTAATGGGTGACCCCCTGGCAAACTTTATTTACCACCTCCCAACGTGCAATGCGGGCACACTCCAAAACCCAGAGACACTTAAGTTTTGTTTTTGATATTGCGTTCAAACCCGTGTTTTTGTATGTGTTCCGACCCAATAGATTTGGGTATCCAAAAATTTGGGTTGGGCCCGAGCTGCTCGCCACGCCCTAGGGTGTTGTCCCGGGCCCCGACCCGCGTCAAAAACTGAGCGGACCTTCGCCGCTGGAGGAGTCATTATAGACAAAAAGCATCCGGGTTTCCCAGATAATGTGGATCGTTTGCTTCTCAAAATGAATCGGGATGGTCTTGTTGGTTGTGGGCCCCCCAAATTTCCCCGGGGACCGATTTTGTTGCCCGGTCTACTTTTACATTCCCCTTCAAACAGAAAATGGTCCTCTTGAAAATGTTTTTTAAAATGTCATTTTTACTGCAATTTTTATTTCCGTTCCCAACAGTTCATTTTTCTGGTTTTTATGTGAGGGACTGTAAAAGCACAAGGTTTATGCAAAACCCTATTCCATTTTTCACTTCATCTTTAGAATTTTTCACATTTTCAAAGGTTTGGGGGGTCATGTTGCCTCACAAATTTTTAAAAGTGGTGAGAAGTCTTTTTTTTAATTTTTTTTGGTCTGGGGCGTGAGATCGCAATAATTTCATGGGCCTTTTGGGAAAAGAAAAGTGGGTTCTAAGGGCATTTCTCCCTACAATTTTTTTTAAAGGGCTGAGAAGAATTTTTTAATTTTTGGGGTCTGTTGCTGTGATATACAGCAATAATCTGGTTCCTTTGGAAAAGAATTTTGGCTTCTAAGTTGGGATTTTCTCCCTCACAATTTTTAAAATGGGAGAGAAAATCATTTTTATAATTTTGTGTGGCATGGTGTACTGTGAAGATACAGTCATTAATCGTGGTCCGTTCTGGAACAGAAATGTGGCTTCTTTCTAAGTGGCGATATTCTCCCTCACAATTTTAACTGTTGGACTGTGAGAGTCATTTTATAATTTTTGGGGTCATGTTGTCTGAGTGAGGATCACAGGCCAATATCATGGTCCTTTTGAACAGATGAATGGTGGCTTCTTGTGGCATTTCTCCGATCACCATGATTAAACAGTGGCTGAGAAGTAGTGGTTGAGCGATTGCGTTGGCCATCGACAATCGGCTCGATGTGTATCGATAGTCGACATCACAATCGACAAGATAGTTCGATAGTGAGCAGTAGAGTATGAGCGTATGACATTAAAGTCTATGGGTGCAGCAACAACAACTTTATTCTCTAACACCAAAACCAGGGCTGGAGAAGCTGGAATTAACCATCACAACAGTAAAATGGTGTATACGTGCTACATCTTAGGCAAAACACTTAGGTTATAAAGCCACAGGAAAAAAAAAACACACAACATTCACTATACATGTCTTGTACAAAGCATGACCTGAAAGCTCTATAGCTATAGACACAAATTAAAAAGTTGCCAGAAGGCAGTTATGATTTGAACAGATCTATCTTACTTGAATGGGACATTGAATATCCCCTGTCCTGGAATGGCAGCATGAGCCCCAAAAACGGCATGACCACCAGATTTAAAAAGTGGCGAGTAAAGGAGTAGTCTTTCAACCACCATTTTTAGTTGAACTGGAACATTGGACTATACATGTCCTGGGCCTCAGCATGAGCCACAAACCATGCATGACACCCAGATTCAAAAACGTGCCGGAAAGAAAAAAGGAGTCTTTTCAACCACACTTTACTTGAACTGGACATTGACTATACCTGTCCTGGGCCACAGAAGGATGGCACCATTCATGCATGACTCCCACATTTTAAAAAGTGCCAGAAAAAGGAGTCTTTTCAACCGACCATTTTAGTTGTACCTGGACAATTGACTATACTGTTCCTGTACACAGAATGACCATTATACCTGTGTGACCCACAAGATTCAAAAAGTGCTGGGGAAAAAGGTGTCTTTCAACCACCCATTTTTAGTTTCACTGGACATTGTCTATACTGTCCTGGGACACAGATGTGCCCCAAACCTGCATTGACCCCCAGATTCAAATGTGTCGGAAAAAGGAAGTCTTTCAACCACCATGTTTAGTTTCACTTGGACATATACTGTCCCCTGTCCTTGGCCACTGCGATTGAGCCAAACCTGCATGACCCCAGATTAAAAGTGCCGGAAAAAGGAGTCTTTCAACATCCATTTTAGTTTACTGGACATTGACTAACCTGTCTTGTGGTGCACACAGAATGCAGCCACCCCAAACCTGCATGACCCACACATTTAAAAAAGTTGCGGAACAAAAAAGAGTTCTTTCAACCACCATTTTAGTTTCACTGGACATTGACTATACATGTCTGGGCCACAGGGCATGAGCCCACCAAACCTGGTCATGGACCCTGTGATGATCAAAAAGTTGCCGTAAAAAGAGTCTTTCACCACCATTTTAGTTTCACTGGACAGTGACTAATACCTGTCCTGGGCACAGCATTAGCCCCAAACTGCATGACCACCAGATTAAAAAGTGCCGGAAAAAAAAAGGAGTTCTTTTCATATCACCATTTTAGTTTCACTGGGGACATTGACTATATACGTCCTGTACTGCGTAATGACTCCATTAAACCTGTTCTGGACCCACAGAGTTTTCAAAAGTGCTTTGCTCGGACATAATAGGAGTCTTTCAACCACCATTTTGTGTCACTGGACTATTTTATTTTGTACTAAAACCTGTTCCTTGGGCCACAGCATGAGCCCAAACCTGCAATGACTCCCAGATTAAAAGTTGCCGGAAAAAGGAGTCTTTCAAACCTCCATTTTAGTTTCACTGGACTATTGACTACTAACTGTCAGGGGCCACAGCATTAGTAGCCCCGTTTGAATCACTGCTATGACCCCAGATTAAAGATGTGTCGTAATAGGGTCTTTAAAACCACCATTTTGTATAGTTTCACTGGACATTGACATATCTGTCCTGTACAGCAGAATGTCCATTAATCTACATGTCTGACCCTCAGATTATAAAAATGACGGGAAAAACGGAGTCTTTCATACACCATTTTAGTTTTTCTAATGGACATTGATGTATACATGTCCTGGGCCACAGCATGAGCCCCAAACCTGCTTGACCCCACACATTTAAAAAGTATGCCGGAAAAAGGAGGTCTTTCAAACCATCATTTTAGTTGAAGTACATTTGGAGACGAGATTGACTATAACATTAACTTGGGCCACAGCATGAGCCCCAACCTACATGACCCCGATTCAATAGTGCGGAAAAATGTTAGTCTTTCATCCTCAATTTTAGTTTTCACTGGTCATTGGACTCTTTATCTGTCCTGGGCCACAGCATGAGCCCCACACCTGCGATGAACCCCAGAATTAAAGACGTTGCCGATGGGAAAGGAGTCTTTTCAACCACCATTTTAGTTGAACTGGTCATTAGACTTATACCTTTGCCTGGGCCACAGGCAAGGAAGTCTCGTAAAAACCTGCAGAACCCCCAGATTTTAAGTACCGGCAAAATGGAGTCTTTCAACACCATTTTAGTTGTGAATGGACCCAGTATTTCTGTCCCTGTACTTGGGTTATAGC
This sequence comes from Phyllomedusa bahiana, assembly GCA_025379985.1. Taxonomy (NCBI): domain Eukaryota; kingdom Metazoa; phylum Chordata; class Amphibia; order Anura; family Hylidae; genus Phyllomedusa; species Phyllomedusa bahiana. The sequence goes on along the minus strand of JAODAL010028446.1, from coordinate 8,505 downwards.
GCTTGCCCCTACGTATGAGTGCGGACAAATTGGCTTCATCTGGAAAATACTTTGGGGTTAACGCTCCGTTCACCTCCAGGTGCCCTTTTTCTTGGCATTCTATTTTCTTAATTTTACTTCAACATGTGGAGGAAATTTCTCTGTACATTTGTGTCTTCTGTACGGCCCATACTTCTTGTCCTTGAATAAACCTACATTTCTGGTCAAGTTTTCTGTTCGCGCTCCCTTGTACAATTTCAGAGAATTTTTTACCAGCTATTTTGACATTGCCAATTTTTTATTAGTTTAGTTTCTAGGAAAGCACATTATTATAAAACTACGGTTTGGATATCCCGTGATCCATGTCTTTGTTTCTCTTTTTTAATTTTGTTATTATTTGGTTAGATGCGGTCTCATTACAGGCATTGATAGCCTATGTTATAGATCTTGCAAAAACAAGTCATTTTTGCTATATGTGTCGTTATTAACAATCTAAGTGTCACGAACCTATTCTGTTTCTGACAGCCTGTCAATCAAAACTAGAGCCACTCTTGACTATTGTGCCAAGTACAAATGTCGCTGTGTAGAAAACAATAAAAATTTATTATTGGGACCTGTAGTATAGCTGCTTTTACAACAAAATGCCACTCCAAAAAATTCAAAGCATGTACCACTTGAGCGCCTTGATCTTTGGACAAGTGTTGAAGATACAATTGTATTGTTTTGTGAAAGACAACTTTTTTTATAATAGGACTGTTAGTATGCGGCACTTTCAATGCAAAATGCCCCCAAAAATTCAAAGCATGACCAGTTGGCCAATTTGGACTAGTGTGAAGAAACAAATATGTCTGTATTAGAAACAACATTTTTTTAAGTATTAGGACCTGTAGTTTTGCCTCTGCATTTCTATAAGCAGAATGACCCTAAAAATTATTGAAAAATGACTTCTCAGCCACTCTCGTCTAAAACATTGTGAGGGAGGAAATGCCACTTAGAAGGAGCCACCACTTCTGTTCGCCACAAGGACCATGATCTTATTGCTGTATCTCCACATGCTACATGACCCCGCGCGCAAAAATTATAAAATATGACTTCTCTGCACACTATGAAAAAATTGTGAGGGAGAAATGCCACTTAGAAGCCACTCATTTCTGTTCACAAAGGACCTAAATTTTTAGCTGTATCTCACAGCAACATGACCTCAAAAACCATTGACAATGCAGAATACTTCTAACGATAAACAGTGAGTTAAATGGAATGTAGGTGTTGTCATGAAATACAAGTGATGTTCTTTACAGTCTCCCTAACCTGCAAAACCAGCAAAATGAACTGTTGGGAAATAAGAGAATAAAAAAATGAAGTAGTGAAATGATCATTTTAAAAATCATTTTCAAGGAGGGACCATTTCTGTTTTGAAGAGTGTAATGTGAGTGTGGGACGGCAAAACTAATCGGTGACCCTCGCAATTGGGGCCCGAGACTAACATCATCAGAGATCCATGCTGATTATCTTGATTGAATGTCAAACGATCCACATTATCTGTGGAAAGCCGGATGAGTTTGGTCTTAATGACTCCTCCAGCTGTGCTGCAAGGTCCACCGCGTCTCAGATATGACGCTGGCTGCTGGGCAGGATAACACCTTTGGCGAGGACGAGCAGCTCGGGCCATTCGTTTCCAATTTTGGTTACCAGAAGTCTATTGGGTCCGGAACTACATACACTCAAAAACAATCATCTTGGGTGTTGAGCTCGCCAGTTAGGCGTTTGCACCATGATCTCGTAGCTGGTCTCTTTGTGGTTGGATGTGTGACCTGCATTGCAAATGCGTTTGAGTGAGGTGCGTAACAAAGGATTGCCAGTGTTCATAACATTAGGCTTATGCCTCTTGCCTGCTGCTGCCGACTTACGCCTACGTTGGTATTATCGGCATGTTCAACAGTCGCGATGTATGTTCCACCGTGACATTTGGGGAACGTGAAGCTTGACACCTAACAGATGTCTCCAGTATGATCAATCTAGTAAGGTCTCCATTTCCTGCATTTTTCTCTCATATTTTGGTGTGGGTTGGTAGAAAGGAAAGAGCTGCTCGAGTTTAGAGTTTTGTACCGGGGATCCTGGAGCGGTGGCCACCATTACAAAACTGTTGAGATCATTTTTGATAGGCCTTAATGCGAGTGGGATCATGTTGGAGGAAATGGAGCATCAGTGTGCTCTAAGTTGTGAGAGATGGAGCCTTGATTTCTCAAGCCTCTGGAGCGAGGGGCATAGGCAATGATCTTCCTCATCTTCTCTCCACTCAAAATTCGCGCCAACCTCTTTCAAGGAGGAGTGATCACATTTCGTTGTAACATCCGGTGTCTAGTGAATACCTCCTCTTCCTCTTACTACGCTGCCCTCCAGAGCACAGCCATCAACACACAGCCCTGACCTTGCCTGCAGGTTAGATGCACCCTGAGAGATTGATTGCAAGTCCACCTTTGGCCACTAGCCTCATGGACCCCAAACCACTGCCTATAATGTAGAAGGACCGATGAAATTGTTTAAAACTGTCGGGCCTTGTGGATTTGACGGAGAGAAAAGGCTCCGTGTCGCATTCTGTGTCCGTCTCCTCCTCCGTTGCTGGGGGACTGTTGTTTCAGAAGTGTCAAGATCGTTCCAGAACTTAGATCACCACAATGCTCTTGATGAAAGGGCATTGTCGCACTGACTCCATTTTGGTGGCTTCTTCAATACTGGCAAGGATGTGCAGAAGCTCTTTCACTGCCTCCTCTCTCGGTGGCTAACACTCCGAGGTCCGCACTTCTGCATTGTCTGGCCTGTGTCACTTCGTACTGCGTAATGTGTGGCATTTGCGGCTGCATGCCACAATTCGCTTGGGGCTATGGGAGGGTGAAAATTGTTTCAAGAGTTGTTGCCACAGGTCATAAAACAATTGAGACGGTTGCGGGTGTAGGCCGAGCTCACGCTCATAACGCAGCAGGTCGGGACGAAGCAGGGTGCGAATGGCGAAGTGCGAACCTTAGTCTTTGAGCCTTCTTCAGCAGGCAGTCCAGACCCGGGTAGCTCTTTAGAGAATTTCTCGGGAGACATGGTTCTGAACAATGTTGTTCTGCCAGGCAAGGGATGTGCTCCAGCCTACGATCTTAGGGCGGCCAGCAGATTTCGCCCATTATCGCACACCCACCCTTGCACCTGGCACAAGGTTCTTGGTAACCCAGCCAGCGCTCACCGGTCTCATTGCAGGAGAGCTGTCCGCAGCTCTTGACCTATGTGTGGACGGTGCTCACTACAAGGACAGATGTAATTTCAACACGGCCTGGTGAGATCCTCTGGGGGCACGTTGATGCCACCAGAGGACCTTGGGGAAAATTCTGGCAACCATCTCATAGAGCTGTTTTGAAGAGCTGCGTACTGCGCCGAGACTGAGAGCCACCGTCAAAAACAAGAGACATCCAACCAGCTCACCCAGTAGGCTGTGAACAGAATGAGTATAGCGGCCTTGGCGTGATGATTACTAGTCCATGTGTCAGTTGGTCTTTGTTGGGACTTTCGGCCACAGATGCAGGACAACGCGCTTAATTTTAGATGAACGTGGCTGGGCCAGGACAGGACGGCGTTTTTTCTGGCAAAGAAATGCTGCTTGAACAGGGCATTGGTACTTTGTGTGTGTAGGCAAGGGCGCCATGACATGGCGGAACCCATCTGTGTCCACCACAGACGAAAATAAAAGGCAATATTTCCAAAGCTGTGAAAAGACTGGCAATGCCGTGACATTCAGGCTTATTGGCATTTGGGATGGTTTGGGTTTAATTAATAGTGTTTATTGTTAATTTGCTCCCGCAGACAAACACTGGAAGAACGTATTGGATTGGATGCTTAGGACTGGCCACTGTACGCCGTGCATGGGTCGTCAAATTAAGGCGGAAGGAGAAGGGGTAGGTAAGGTCTCTGGTGGTGCTGGTGTATTCAGGCGACCCGTTGGAGGACTGATTGTGTGGAGGCTGATCACTGTATCATGACTCTGAGAGATATGGGCAGCTGAGGAACGCTTGCGTTGGTGGCGGAGGGAGGAGGGAGGCGGAGACAGAGGGTGTGAAAGTGGTTGGAGGCCGATAGGTACAGGTCTGGCCATTTTTGGCCAAGTGTTTCCACCATTTTCAAAGACTCATGCATTCGATATAGTCTTGGACTATGACATGATGGTGGTGGTTATACCACCTAGGTTCTTGCCTCTTATTCTATTATGCGTTTTCGGGCATAGGCGGGAATATGACATTCGGGGGTGTAGAATCAGAGGCTGGTCAAAGAGGCCAGGATTGAGAGGTCTGGACCTTTTTGACGGTGCGATAAGCGGGTGAGTCAGAGGGTTTGCGTGACCGTGGCTGGGTTTCATATCAGCGGGACTTCTGCGACGCCCTCTCCTCTTTTTTAATAGAGGGCGAGATAACAATCAGATAACTGATACACTACCCCATGTCTATTCATGCTTCGCAGTCCTTAGTAGAAATTGAAGCGCTCGACAAGCAAATTCTGCTGAAAAGACCACGTTGGATTGTCGCAATGTCGTCATCATCTCATCAACCACAGGTGACTTCGTCGTCCTGACATTCTGCATCAGGAGCTGCGGGATAAAGGCTAGAAGGGGACTGCAAGGCGTTGCCGACGCCTGGGGTTTTTGTCCGATTGACTGGAATTCTTATCCTCTCTGATGGGATCTGTGAAGTATGGGGCGTCAGTGAAGAGAAATCATCTCTTTGGCCTCTTGACTCTTTTTAACCATGCACTTCTGTACCCCAACCGCATATTGGTCATCAAAGAGTTCTTCAGAATATTTAGATTATCCACGTGGTGGGTACACGAGTTGACTTTTGGGTCTTGAGTCATGTTGGACGGATGTTCTGTGTGTTGTGTTGGATATACGACATGTGTGAGTTGGCTGTGACTGGGAGGACGAGGAGGTAAAGGACTGCTGGTTGCAGGTTGCGGTTATCCACTTATGTGATTAGATTTTGCGACGCTGGTTCGTTACTGAGATTCACAGGGCCCTTAGAAACCCTCTAAGAGATGACAGGCCTGACAGTCATGCCAACTGACGATCCCGTGGACATGAGTTGCGTTGTCGACACGCACTGGATGGCGCACCTTCTCTCTTACCTCTACCTCCATGTCCTGTACCCCCCTCTTTGCCTCGCTTGTGTCCACCTGAATTTCACTCCATGTTCGAATATTAAAAATTTGAGGAAGGTATGGAAGTGTTTATAGAAAGTCTCTAATTAAAAGATGGCAAATCACATGTAATCTCACAATTCCCTCAAATCAAAATATTAAAATTGCTGGATTCAAATTTAACTGCAAAGTAGAACTCTATCAACAATGGCTGGCCTGCGCCAAAGTGAAAATCTGAATGTATTTGGATAATACAAGGGTATTTGTTGGAACCTATCAATTCATTCCTGTGGTGAATATAGAATTGCTGTTTAAATTTACGTATGTTAGCGGCGTCATGAACAGTGCTGGGTGTCGCAAAAGTCAATAAAACACGTACAAACTGTGATGATGTTTTGATATAATAATTGTTCGGTATTTTTCTGCACCTTTCAATACACCGTGGTCAGGGGCGTTGGTTTAGGGTCCCAAAAAACGTCCGGGGCTCGGGCCCTTAGAGTTTTTCTGAGTAGGGCTGGCGTGCTACACGGAATTTTTTGCGTCTCATTGTGAAACTGAGGATGTATATTTACAGAAAATAACCCTTTGTATTAGGCTCAGGAGATATACGAAGTGTGATTACACTGCAGTTACATTTTGTGACTTTACAGGTAGACGTCTCAGTGGAGTTGTTCTCTTTCTCTTCTTCTCATCTGTCCCAGACGCTGTGTGACACCTTTACGTCCACAACGCTTCACTGAAAATATGTACAAAATCAAATCATCTTAGACTCCTCTTTTTATCAGCTTTTTTTAAAATTTTCCTTTTCCTATACAAAACCCCATTATAGTGCCCCAAACGGTTTTTTAAATTACCCCTTTAGGAAAAAATTTTTCCCCCTATCCCTGGAGAAGCCACTGTACCCAGTTTTTGTAGCCCCTTTTGCCAATTAAATTACCCCCTCTATCCAGGTTACTGCCGCTTTTTTAGGCATTATATCCCCCTGAGCCTTTAAACAGTTTTGTGTCGGTTTTTAGCCCCCTGTCCCGGTTATGCCCCCCATACCCAATATATGCCCCCCTGTACCCAGTTTTTGCACCCCTGTAGCCTGATATGCCCCTTTACCCAAATTATCCCCCCCTGTACCCAGTGAAGCCCCCGTACCAGTGACATGCCCCCTTTAGCCGTGACTGCCCCCCTGTAGCCATGAATGCCCCTCTTGGGCATATCCCCCTTTTTGGAGTGACAGCCCCCTTGCCATATATGCCCCCTTACCCCAGTAACATGCCTCTTAGCCATATTGCCCCTGTAGCCAGTGTCTTGCCCCCTGTAGCCAGTGATGCCCCCCTGTGCCAGTGTCTTCCCCCCTGTAGCCAGTTTTCCCTTTTTGGTGCCTTTGCCCCTGTAGCCGGGTTTTTCTTGCCCCTGTGCCTTTAGCCCCTTGTACCCAGGGTTTGCCCCTGTACCCATTATCCCCCGTGCCAGGTTTTGCCCCTTTTGCCATTATTTGCCCCCTGTAGCTATTTCTTGCCCCTGTACCCCATTATGCCCCCTTGTAGCCAGTTTTTGGGTCCTTAGCCTTTATGCCCCCCTTGTGCAGTGTCTTCCCCCTTTTGTACCAGTGTCTTCCCCCCCTTGTGCCAGTGTTTTTTCCCCTGCCCCCCTTGTAGCCAGTGTCTTCCCCTCCCCCCCTTGTAGCCAGGTTTGCCCCCCCCCCCCCTTGTAGCCAGTGTCTTGCCCCCTTACCTAATAAAAATAAAAAAAAAAAAACCTTTTCCCTAATGAGGGGGCCCCGGGGGGTCCTAGTCCTGCAGCTTGAGACGGTTTGGGGATGTCACCCCTTGGCTTCGCCTTCGGGGGCGGGTTCTCCCGGTGGCAATCTCCGGGCCCTTAAGGTCCCAGGTCGGGGGGGGTGTGAAAACGGCGCGTCACCCCCTTGCGAGCTCAATGTATGTTCGGCGCTCGGGGGGCACGTAAATAAGGGGAGAGACAGGACGGGAACGCCCGGCCTGCCTCACCCGACTCGACTGCGGGCGCTGTGAAAGGGGCCGCGCAGCAGAGACATCGGCGGGCGCCCCCGACAAGGAGCCTCCGGGCCCCAAGGCGGGCGGAGGGCCGAGATCGGGGGACGGCGGATTCTTCGGGGCCGGCCCCAATGAATCTGCCAGCGACCCCTGCTAATGTGATAGATAACACAGGGTCCGCCAGTCCCAAAGGGTTTTACAGCTTTGCCCTCTTTCCCCTTCCCGCCCTGACTTCTTCCCATGTTACAGAGCTAGAAACTTCCTGTAGAAGTAAAAGGGGTTTCTCCTGTTCCCTTTCTTGATGTGCTGTTCTTTAAATGCTGTTTTAAAAAAAGCTTGGGCAAGATGGGGCCCCCCTCATAACAAACAGACAAAAGAACGAAAAATCTACAATCAGAAAATAAAAATGGCAAAGAAAAAAGAATATGGATAGTGTCTTGTTTTAATTTGTAAAAAAAAAAAAAAAAGGGGAATTTTCCCTTAAAAAATCAGCTATTAGAGGCAAAGATAATATTCATAAGGAGGGTTTCCAAGCATTTGGTGCTATAGCGTGGTCATCCTCCTACATTATTTTAGTTGTCCCTTTAATCCCCCTTCTTCTCACATGGCTAAGCTGTTCCGTTCACAATGAATAGACTCTGCGATTGGGGAAGCTTTTAATCGTGAAACAAGACTGGGGCAAGTGAATGAAGCGCAAAAGGATCTTATTTCCCTTGGGTCGAACAACCGCTTTCTTTTGGGCAAGCCCTGGAACAACCCTTGCTTTCTTTTTTGTTTTAGTTTAGAATGATTGACACAGTTGGTCAAAAAAAGGGGGGAAAAGGGGAGGGAGACCAACAAACAAAGGTCCTGGAGAAACGGGGTTTATTGTCCTAGGAAATTTATGTTGTGTTCATTTCATTTAATTTCTTTTAAAAAACACTACATTGTCATTTCTCATCAAACCTTCCCCCGGTCCCTTTTTGAGTCTGTCCCCCGTTGTTGGACATTTTGGAAACAAAGTATTGCTACTCTGGGGAGGTCTTCACTTTCCTGGTGAGCAGCTTGTTGGAGAACCTCCTCGGGGCTTTCGAACAAAGCCAATGTGGGTGAAGAGAACCGGATGAGCTGCACGGTCAACCTGCTGGTATCAATATTTCCTTTCATACATTCTATATTCTATAAAACTGGTCAATGTTGTTATTTTGTATTCCTTTATACTTGGTATTTGATAAAACAATAGAAGTCTTATCCAAGAATGCTTAAAAAACTAAGTGAGAGCTTCCCAAAAATAAGAAAAAATTACAAGTTTTTTTTTTTTTCATGTTTAAAAAAATCCATGGTCCAGAAAAATGAAAAGGCTAGTTAAGCACCTTTA